>ML103581.1:110101-261385 GCA_003697995.1 Taxidea taxus jeffersonii
TTAAAGGCATCCAATTCAGCAAAGAAGAAGTCAAACTATCACTCTTTGCAGATGATATGATACTATATGTGGAAAACCCAAAAGACTCCACTCCAAAACTGCTAGAACTTGTACAGGAATTCAGTAAAGTTTCAGGATATAAAATCAATGCACAGAAATCAGTTGCATTTCTTTACACCAACAACAAGACAGAAGGAAGAGAAATTAAGGAGTTGATCCCATTTACAATTGCACCCAAAACCGTAAGATACCTAGAAATAAACCTAACCAAATAGGCAAAGAATCTATACTCAGAAAAAAAGTACTCATGAAAGAAACTGAGGAAGACACAAAGAAATGGAAAAATGTTCCATGCTCATGGATTGGAAGAACAAATATTGTGAAAATGTCTATGTTACCTAAAGCTATCTACACATTTAATGCAATCCCTATCAAAATCCCATTCATTTTTTTCAAAGACATGGAACAAATAATCCTAAAATTTATATGGAACCAGAAAAGACACCAAATTGCCAGAGGAATGTTGAAAAAGAAAGCCTTGGGAAGCCTGGGTGGCTCAGCTGGTTAAGCGGCTGCCTTCGGCTCAGGTCATGATCCCAGTGTCCTGGGATCGAGTCCCACATCGGGTTCCTTGCTCGGCAGGGAGCCTGCTTCTCCCTCTGCCTCTGCCTGCCTCTCTGTCTGCCTGTGCTCGCTCTCTCTCTCTCTCTCTAACTAATAAATAAATAAAAATCTTAAAAAAGAAAAAAAAAAAAAAAAGAAAGCCAAAGTTGGTGGCATCACAATTCCAGACTCCAAGCTCTATTACAAAGTTGTCATCATCAAGACAGTATGGTACTGGCACAAAAACAGACACATAGATCAATGGAACAGAATAGAGAGCCCAGAAATAGACCCTCAACTCTATGACAACTGATATTCAACAAAGCAGGAAAGAATGTCCAATGGAAAAAAGACAGCCTCTCCAACAAATGGTGTTGGGAAAATTGGACAGCCACATGCAGAAAAATGAAATTGGACCATTTCCTTATACCACATATGAAAATACTCAAAATGGATGAAAGACCTCAATGTGAGAAAGGAATCCATCATAATCCTTGAGGAGAACACAGGCAGCAACTCTTCGGCCTCAGCTGCAGCAACTTCTTCCTAGGAACAACGCCAAAGGCAAGGGAAGCAAGGGCAAAAATGAACTATTGGGATTTCAAGATCAAAAGCTTTTGCACAGCAAAGGAAACAGTTAACAAAACCAAAAGACAACTGACAGAATGGGAGAAGATATTTGCAAACAACATATCAGATAAAGGGCTAGTATCCAAAATCTATAAAGATCTTAGCAGACTCAACACCCAAAGAACAAATAATCCAATCAAGAAATGGGCAGAGGACATGAACAGACATTTCTGCAAAGAAGACATCCAGATGGCCAACAGACACATGAAAAAGTGTTCCACATCATTCGGCATCAGGGAAATACAATCAAAACCACACCAGTCAGAATGGCTAAAATTAACAAGTCATGACAGATGCTGGCAAGGATGCGGAGAAAGGGGAACCCTCCTACACTGTTTGTGGGAATTCAAGCTAGTACAACCACTCTGGAAAACAGCATGGAGGTTCCTCAAAAAGTTGAAAGTAGAGCTTCCCTATGACCCAGTAATTGCACTCCTGGGTATTTATCCTAAGGATACTAACATAGTGATTCGAAGGGGCATGTGCACCTGAATGTTTATAGCAGCAATGTCCACAACAGCCAAACTATGGAAAGAATCTAGATGTCCATCAACAGATGAATGGATAAAGAAGATGTAGTATATATATATATATATATATATATATATATATATATACACAATGGAATACTATGCAGCTATCAAAAGAAATGAAATCTTGCCATTTGCGATGACCTGGATGGAACTTGAGGGTATTATGCTGAGCGAAATAAGTCAATCGGAGAAAGACAACTATCATATGCTCTCCCTGATATGAGGAAGTGGAGATGCAACATGGAGAGTTGGGGGGGGGGCAGAAAAAGAATAAATGGGATCAGTAGGGAGACAAACCATGAGAGACTCTTAATCTCACAAGACAAATTGAGGGTTGCTGGGGGGAGTGGGGTTGGGAGAGGGTGGTGGGGTTATGGACACAGGGGAGGGTATGTGCTATGGTGAGTGCTGTGAAATGTATAAACCTGACGATTCACAGACCTATACCCCTGGGGCTAATAATACATTATATGTTTATAAAAAATTTAAAAAATTTATAAAAAAAATAAAGATGAAATGTTCTGAATATATCTGTTAAGTCCATCTGGTCCAGTGTGTCATTCAAAGCCATTGTTTCTTTGTTGATTTCCTGTTTGGATGATCTTTTGGATGATCTATTGATATAAGAGGGGTGTTAAAGTCTCCTATTTTTGCATCACTCTCAATTAGCTCCTTTTTGTTTGTTATTAATTAATTTATTTGGGTGCTCTAATGTTGCGCTCATAAATATTTAGATTTCTTATATCTTCTTGTTGAATTGTCAGCCTTATTATTATATAGTCCTTCTTTGTCTCTTGTAACAGTCTTTGTTTTTGTTTTTGTTTTGTTTTTTAAGTAGGCTCCATGCTCAGTGTGGAGTCCAATGACGGGCATGAATTCATGACCCTGAGATCAAGACCTGAGCTGAAAACAAGAGTTGGATGCTTAACCAACTAAGTCACCCAGGTGCCCCAACAGTATTTGTTTTAAAGTATACTTTGTCAGGGCAGCTGGGTGGCTCAGTCGGTAAAGCATCTGGCTTCAGCTCGTCTCATGGTCCTGGGATGGAGCCCCATATTGGGCTCCCTGCTCAGCGGGAAGACTGCTTCTCCCTCTCCCTCTGCCATTCGCCCTGCTTAGTTCCTCTCTCTTTTTCAAATAAATAAATAAAATCTTTTAAAAAATTAAGTCTACTTGGTCCAATATAAGTATTGCTACCTTGGCTTTCTTTTGATATCTATTTGCTTGACAAATAGGTCTCCATCCCCTTGCTTTCAATCTGTAAGCATTTTGAGGTCTAAAATGAATCTCCTTCTTATAGGCAACACATTGATGGGCCTTGTTTTATTATCCACTATGTCACCTAATGTCATTTGATTGCAGCATTTAGTCTATTTACATTCAAAGTAATTACTAAGAGATATATATTTATTACCATTTTGTTATTGCTTTTGAGGTTATTTTTGTAGTTTTTTTCTCTGATATTTTCTTCTCTTGTTCTCTTTCATGGTTTGCTGGCTTTCTTTTGTGATATACTTGGATTCTTCTCTCTTTATTTTTTGCATATCTATTACTGGGTTTTTGATTTGTGATTACCATTCAGTTAGTATATAACATCTTCAGGTAGCAGTTGATGGTCACTTAAGTTTAAATCCCTTCTTTACTCCTCTCCTCCCACCCCATGTTTTAGATATATGGTGTCATATTTTGTGAGTCCCTTGACTGATTTTCACAAACTTACTTCTTTTTACTGCCTTTGCATTCTTTCTTTTTCATACTCTCACTTACGGTTTTTCCTTTCCACTCAGAGTCCCGTTTAATGTTTCTTGTAGGGCTGGTTTAGTGGTCATGAAATCCTTCATTTTCTGTTTGTCTGGGAAACTCTTTATCTCTCCTTCTATTCTGAATGATAACCTTGCTAGATAGAGTATTCTTGGCTGCAGCTTTTTCCCTTTCAGCACTATGAATATATAGTGCCTTTCCCTCTGGCCTGCAAAGTTATCTGCTGAAAAATCAGCTCATAGCCTAATGGGGATTCTGTTCTATGTAACTGTCTTCTCTTGCTCCTTTTAAGATTTTTTTCTTTGTCACTAATATTTGCCATTTTAATTACTATGTATCTTAGCATGGGCCTCCTTGGGTTGATTTTGTTGGGGGATCTGTACCTCCTTAATCTGGATTTCTGTTTTTTTCTCCAGGTTAGAGAAGTTTTAAGCTATTATTTCTACAAATTAATTTTCTGCTCCTCTCTCCCTCTCTACTTCTGTGATTCCTATAATGCAAATGTTATGATGTTTGATGGAGTCACTGAGTTCTTTAAGTCTGTTTTCATTTTGCATATTTTTTCTCTCACTTGCTCAGTTTGATTACTTTCCATTACTCTGTCTTTCACATTATTCATTCATTCCTCTGCTCCCTCTAGTCTGCTATTTATTCTGTCAAATGTAATTTTAATTTTAATTATTATATTCTTCATGTCTGATTGGTTCTTTTCTGTTAAGGGTCTTTCTGATGTCCTCTACTCTTTTTTCAAGTCCAGTGAGTATCTTTATGATCATTACTTTAAATTCTCTATCAGGCATATCACTTGTTTCCTTTACTTAGGTCTCTTGCTGTGATATTGTCCTGTTCTTTCATTTGGTTCATATCTCTCTCTCTCTTCATTTTGCCTATCATGTGTCTGTTTCTGTGTGTTAGGAAAGTCAGCTATGTCTCTTGAAAGTAGTGGGTGGTGGACACACTTTTAACAAGATGGCACTAGTCCTCTCCCACAAGGGACATGCAGCTGGCCCAGAGACCGAAAACTGTCTTGCTGGAGCACCTCCACAAAGTGTAGGGAGTACAGTTTTAACAAAGTGCATGTGTCCTCTGCAAAAGGTCAGGAGATGTAGTATTAAGAAGTTTTGTGCTGATCTTCTCGGGGAGAGTACCTGTAGCACTGGGACTAAGGCAGACCTGGCTGCAGGGGGCAAAGTGCAGTGTAAGCGCATTAAGTAGTGAAAGCACTGATTGCAGCAGATGGACATATGATTATGCTAGGGGGTAGGGGAGGGAAATGGTGCCTGCCAGCTCCTTTGTTCCTGTAGAAGTCCCTCAGGGAATTCTGAGATTAATAACTAACTTTCCCTCAAGTATGTCCCTGGTACCTTCCAAACTGCTGCTTCTGGTTATTTGTTGTGCCATCTCTTTAAGGGTGAAGACTAAACTTCCTATTACCCTCTGGGCTCTCCCAGAACTGAGTCAGCTGATTTTTAAAGATCCTCGCTTTAAGTCACTCTGGTTGTAAGGATCCAGGAGATTCAGCCCCTTTGATTTTCAAAGCCATATTGAGGTCTTTTATCCATTTCAAGTTTATCTTTGTGTATGGTGTAAGAGAATGGTCGAGTTTCATTCTTCTGCATGTAGCTATCCAATTTTCCCAGCACCATTTATTGAAGAGACTGTCTTTTTTCCACTATATATTTTTTCCTGCTTTGTCGAAGATTATTTGACCATAGAGTTGAGGGTCCATATCTGGGCTCTCTACTCTGATCCACTGGTTTCTGGTCTATGTGTCTGTTTTTGTGCCCATACCATGCTGTCTTGGTGATCACAGCTCTATAGTAAAGCTTGAAATCAGGCAACATGACGCCCACAGTTTTGTTTTTCTTTTTCAACATTTACTTAGCAATGCAGGGTCTCTTCTGGTTCCATACAGATTTTAGGATTGTGTGTTCCAGCTCTCTGGAAAATACCGGTGGAATTTTGATCGGGATGGCATTGAAAGTATAGACTGCTCTAGCCGTATAGACATTTTAACAATGTTTATTCTTCCGATCCATGAGCATGGAACGGTCTTCCATCTTTTTGTGTCTTCTTCAATTTCTTTCATAAGTGTTCTGTAGTTCCTCCAGTATAGATCTTTTACTTCTTTAGTTAGGTTTATTCCCAGGTATCTGATGGTTCTTGGTGCTACAGTAAATGGAATCGATTCTCTCATTTCCCTTTCTATATTTTCATTGTTAGTGTATAAGAAAGCAACTGATTTCTGTACACTGATTTTGTCTCCCATCCAAATACTAATCAGGCCCGACCCCGCTTAGCTACCGAGATCAGACAAGATCGGGCGCGTTCAGGGTGGTATGGCCGTAGACTGTACATTGATTTTGTATCCTGCCACATTACTGAATTGCTGTATGAGTTCTAGTAGTTTGAGGGTGGAGTCTTTTGGGTTTTCCATATTAAGCATCATGTCACCTGCAAAGAGAGAGAGTTTGACTTCTTCATTGCCAATTTGAATACCTTTAATTTCTTTTTATTGTCTGATTGCTGTTGCTAGGACTTCTAGTACTATGTTGAACAAGACTGGAGAGAGTAGGCATCTTTGTTGTGTTCCTGATCTCAAAGGGAAGGCTGTCAGCTTTTCCCCATTGAGGATGATATTTGCTGTGGGTTTTTCATAGATAGATTTTATGAAGTTGAGGAGTGTTCCCTCTATCCCTATACTTTGAATCGTTTTAATGAGGAACGGATGCTGTATCTTGTCAAATGCTTCTTCTGCATCAGTTGAGAGAACCATGTGCTTCTTCTCTCTTCTCTTACTGATTTGTTCTATCACATTGACTGATTTGTGAATGTTGAACCTCCCTTGCATCCCATGGATGAATTCCACCTGGTCATGGTGGATAATCTTTTAAATATACTGTTGGATCCTATTACCTAGGATCTTGTTGAGAATCTTAGCATCCATATTCACCAGGGATATTGGTCTGAAATTCTCCTTTTTGGTGGGGTCTTTGCCTGGTTTGGGGATCAGGTAATACTGGCTTCATAAAAAGAGTCTGGAAGTTTTCTTTCTGTTTCTATTTTTTGAAACATCTTCAGGACAATAGGTATTATTTCTTCTTTGAATGTTTGGTAGAATTCCCCAGAGAATCCATCAGGTCCTGGGCTCTTGTTTTTTGGGAGGTTTTTAAGCACTGCTTCAATCTTGTTACTAGATATTGGTCTATTCAGGTAGTCAGTTTCTTCCTGATTCAGTTTTGGAAGTTTATAGTTTTCCAGGAATGCATCCATCTCGTCTAGGTTCCTTAACTTATTGCCATAAAAGTCTTTATAATAATTTCTGGTGATTGTTTCTATTTCTTTGGTGTTAGTCATAATCTCTCACTTTTCATTTATAATTTTACTGATTTGGGCCCTCTTTCATTTCTTTTGGATTAGTTTGGCCAATGGTTTATCGATGTTATTTATTCTTTCAAAAAAAAAACAGCTTCTAGTTTCATTGATGTATTCTACTATATCTCTAGTTTCTGTCTCATTGATCTCTGCTCTAATCCTGATTATTTCCCTTCTTTTCGTGGGATTGGCTTAATTTGTTTTTGATTCTCCAGTTCTTTAAGGTGTAAAGAGAGCTGAGGTATTCTGGATTTTTCAGTTTTTTTGAGGGAGGCTTGGGTGGCTATATATTTTCCCCTTACGACCACCTTTGCTGTATCACATAGGTTTTGGACCGAAGTGTCTTCATTCTCATTGGATTCCATGAATTGTTTAAGTTCTTCTTTGATTTCTTGGTTGATCCAAACATTCTTAAGCAAGGTGGTCTTTAGCTTCTAAGTGTTTGAATTCCTTCCAAACATTTTCTTGTGGTTGAGTTCCAGTTTCAAAGCATTGTGGTCTGAGAATATGAGGGAATAATCTCGATCTTTTGGTATCGGTTGAACCCCGATTTGTGACCCAGTATGTGGTCTATTCTGGAGAAAGTTCCATGTATATTCAGAAAGAGTGAGTATTCTGTTGTTTTAGGGTGGAATGTTCTGTATATTTTCAAAGCCAAATGCTTTGGGGATTTTTCTTCCCTATGCAGCTCCCCAGTGTGACCATCTGTTTCTCAGCTCTATCCATGCCAAAGGCTCTCTCCCTCCAGTGCAGATATCACAGGGGTTTAGCTATCCACCCCCTCTTTGGCCTATTTCATAACCTCTTCTATGCTGCCTTTTCTGTACATTTAGTTGTGGAGTTTGTTCTGCCAGTCTTCCAGATGCATTCTGGGTTATTTGCATTAATGTGAGTTTTATCTAGTTTTACCCATGGGATAAGGTGAGTTAGGGTCCTCCTACTCCACCATCTTTCTCTGAAGTCTATTTTGTTCTAAGTTTTAAACTATGTGAATGTATTACTCATTTAAAAGTTAAACTTAATTAAAGTAAAAACTTGTACTATAAAATCAGTTTAAAAATACTGTTCAAAAGAATCTGTACTTGCTTTTTACTCACCACATCATATTCTTGCTATAATAAAATCTGAGCTTTGACCAAACATTGAGAACATGTTGAGGACTTTATATTCAAGATCTAAATTCTGGCACAGAAATTTAGGATAATACCCAAACCTTGTAGATATGATCAATATGTCTTTATGGTCAAAACTAACTGAAAATACTATTATCAAAGTGATATTTCTGGAATTTAAAATCTTTAATGCAATAAAAAGCTAGAACATGGTTTAGTAATTGGATATCCAACCTTCAATGGATATCATTTATTTTCTTTAATGCTCCTGTACTCAGATTATTAAGTTCACTTTCAATATTAAATTTTTGGCATTAAAAAAAAGGTGGAGCCAATTAGAATGTGTTCCATTTCCTGTAAACTTCAATATTAAGAAGGACTTATCATAATATCCTTTTTCCTGTAGCTGAAATAACACATATCACCAAGATTTAATAGCCTGCACAAAATATGCCAGCCACTTATTATGTATGACAATAACCTCTGCTAGACATGAGCCTATGTACCACACACATAAAAAGTTATTTCACTGTTATCGTTAACTGCCAGCTTTGAGCATCAAAGTCACCTTCATTTGAAATCAAACATTTATCTTAAGAAAAATAAAAAGTAATTCTAGGCACAATAATGAGGCATATTAAGTAGAGTAACAACTAGATAAAGGATGATAGTACTCATGCTGCCACCAAATATTTCACTTATCAGGTAGCAAGATGATAAAGGTTTTATAAAGTTTAAACAAAAAGGAATCACAGACATTGTGACTGTTACTTATTATGTATGCATTATTCTCCTTGCAAGAATTTTCTGGAGAATTTATTTGGTTTTCACCATCCTAATTAAACTTTCTGTTATTAAAATACCTTCTAGGTTTTCACTAATGAGCAGGTAAGTTGCTAATTAGAAAATGTAAAAAAATGAGTAAGTCCTAACAAAATAAGGAAAAAAAATATGTTCCTACATTGATCTAAAGTTATATCTTTACATAGAATTTGAATCAGTGTATGATTACACTTTTAAATTAAAAACAGACAAACTATCAACAGAGACACCAAAGTGAAATGAATCTTAAAAATTTTTTATCTCTTAATTGGTTATTGGCATATAAGGCATCTCTGACTTATCTGATATATACTTCCAATTAGTTTATATTTTTCTTGATAAAATAGATTCATCAAAATTAAACAGAAAACAAATCTAATTAGGCAAACCCTAATTATGAATTAATCTCTAAAACAAAATGAGATGTTTTCATCTGGAAAAAAATTACCCCCATTCATCTCAGCAATATATTAAAACAGAGTAATCCACTTTGCCATATACAGCAAAGAAAAAACAGGATAGCGGTCTAAAACATTTATCAATTCTAACTTGTGAAAAACTAAGAATAAAAAGCTATGATCTAAGATATTAATATTCTGAGCAATCATCATCCAGCCACTTAAGTTTCTGGCCACCACAAGATTCTACATTCAATCTTAACAAAAACCTATGAACTTTTCAAAGTTTTAAAATGAAAGATAACAGAGTTGTTGACCCAGTCCTGGGTAGTTGCCAACAATATGCTAAGCAAATAAGGCACTCTGGGTAAACACAGTGTGCAGGACCTATCTGACAGGCAAGTGCACCGTTTACTGTGTCTTCTCCAAAATGGGATTTCAGCTGCCAGTAATTGGGGTATGGTTCACAAACTAGTATGTGGTAATTGGTCACTAATGCATTGATGCCCTCACTTCTTGGGAAGCCTTCAGGGGTCTATGTTAGAGATCCTGGGTAGGATTCCTGCATTCACAATAAGCCTTACCTGTTTACCTTAGAGTATTTTAAGAACTTCTCCTTCTAATGTACACCTTGATATGAAAAAGGCTATTATGGCAAGAAATAGTATAATTTCTAGTACAGGATGTAACAGGATGTATTAAAAAGGTAATACTCTAAATACTTTGGCATTTCTCACTTGTTTCAAATGATTGATAAAATGACTTACAGTCATCCATAAAGGTTATAATTTAGCATCTTCATACATTCCATTCAGACTCCTTAAATATCCATAGTAGTTTCTATGGTTTCATTTAGAACACAACTAACCTAAAATAGTAGTGCATTTTAAGTAAATGTTACATTTCAAAGAATTTTCTATGTAGAAAATAATTTTATGCGACTTGTATCAATAAGATAAAGGAATAGCCAAAGGTTATATGTAAATTACTAACTTTGTATAGGAAGCAAAACTGATTTACTGCTTAATTCATAGTTAGTTCATGTGTTAGGCAAATAGCTTTTCTGAAAGCAATAATAAATTGTCTATATCTGTTTGAGATAAATATTTTGTATTCAATGATACAATATGAAACCAGCTTCTGAGAATGGTGTATACCTCTCATTTTGATTTAACTATGAGCCTTATATAGGATTGTTTAAACAATTATGTATGGTTTTTTGAAAGTCAAAGTCAATATTCCAATTATAAACCTCATTGGAGTCCACAATGTCAGAACTTCAGGATGTATTAAAAAGAAGTGAGAAGTTAATATTTTTGGTGAGGCACCTTAAAAGAAATAGTCTAAGTAGGATCTTGCTGACCTATACATTATTGAAATTGATGTGCTGTTACAGATATAACTTGGCATTCAGTTTTATTTTTATTTTTTTTTAATGCCAGGATAATTAAGGACAATGTTATATTAGCTTCAGATATATACAATATAGTGATTCAACAATTCAATACATTACTCAGTGTTCATCACGATAAATGTATTCTTTATCCCCTTCACCTATTTTACCCATTCCCCCTACCCAGCTCACTTCTGGTAACCACCAGTTCGTTTTGTGTATTTTAGAGTCTGGTTTATTTGTCTCTTTTTTCCTCTGGTTGTTTTGTTTCTTAAATTCCTCATATGAGTGAAATCATACAGTATTTGTCGTCTTCTGACTTATTTCACTTAGCATTACACTCTTTTACTCCATCCAGGTTGTTTCAAAGGGCAAAATTTCATCCTTTTTTGTGGCTGGATAATACTCCATTATTACATATATATATATATATATATCTCCATCTGTATCCATTCATCTATCAATGGATACTTGGTTTGCTTCCATATTTTGGCTACTGTAAATAATGCTGAATAACTTGGCATTTTTAAGAAAAATACGATTTTATACCAATAGAAAAAATTGATAGCAAAAATTACACATAGTGAAAAGGAAACAGCCAAAATAAATGATGACTTCTGGATTTTTAGTTATAATCTTACATATTTTACTTAAAAATACTATGTGTAGATTTGAAATCTGATACATTTAAAATTATTAGCAGGTGGTGAGTTTGTGTTTCAAAATCATTGTAAGTCAACTTCCCAAGCAAGGAATTTTGGCCAAGGTAAGTAAACACAAGTTGTTCTACATGTACTAGATTGAAGACTAGTACTTGAGTGGCATAGGTGTATACTATTTTTTCACACAGAAATATGGTACAAATTTATAATTACATAATGTAGTGACTATACAATTAGAAAGTCTTTCTACAACAACAGAAAAAAGTTATTTATATATAATTGGTTCTTTTAATTTAGTGAAGGAAAATGTAGCAAAAGCTAAATTTTATTATTATTTTGCATTTGTTCATCATATTTCAAACAATTTACAAAAAGGTCTAAAGTAATTTGCCAATATTTTAATTTAACTCTTTAAGGTTATGATTTAGCTTGCTATGCCCTAAATTTCTTACTGAAATACTTAGTAAATTTTCTCATATGATTACTATACATTTGAACAAGAGCCATGAGTTGTTTTTTTTTTAATATATATTTTTTAATTTGACAGACAGAGATCACAAGTAGGCAGGGAGGCAGGCAGAGAGAGAGGAGGAAGCAGGCTCCCCACTGAGGAGAGAATCCGACGTGGGGCTGGATCCCAGGACCCTGAGATCATAACCTGAGCTGAAGGCAGAGGCTTTAACCCACTGAGCCACCCAGGCGCCCCGAGCCATGAGTTTTTGAGAAGTACTCCACTGGAGTGTAGTTTTAAGAATTATTTCTGATGAGATGCCTGGGTGGCTCAGTTGGTTAAGCTGCTGCCTTCAGTTCAGGTCATGATCCCAGGGCCCTAGAATCAAATCCCACATGGGGCTCCTTCCTCAGTGGGAAGACTGCTTCTCTCTCTGCCTGCCACTCTGCCTGCTTGTGATCTCACTCTCTCTGACAAATAAATAAATTTTAAAAATCTTCAAAAAAATTATTTCTCAGAATTATATAGCTAGACTGGTATCTTGGAATTCCTTAAAAAAATCTCTTTGAGGGGCACCTGGGTGGCTCAGTGGGTTAAAGCCTCTGCCTTCGGCTCAGGTCATGATCTCAGGGTCCTGGGATGGAGCCCCAGTCGGATTCTCTCCTCAGTGGGGAGCCTGCTTCCTCCTTTCTCTCTCTCTGCCTGCCTCTCTGCCTACTTGTGATCTGTCAAATAAATAAATAAATAAATAATCTTAAAAAAAATCTCTTTGAAAGAATATTCTAAGTGTATGGCTTCACTGTAGAAATAATTAGAACAGAAAAAAGATCAAAAAATAATCAAAGTGTGATGTATCATGAAAGTATTAATTTATATATCTTGACTGCTCATTAATAGATGAGAAATATTACTTTTAAGTTAGTAATAATTTAGAAGTACAAGAATTTATTAGACCTTAAAAGTTATATAAAAATCTACCAAACAGTGTATATAACATGCTACCATTTGAGTAAGTAATGTGGAAAAATAATGTATGTTCACATTTACTGGTGTATGTATCAAATAGCTTCAAGAGAATACAAACAAACATACACACACAAAACCTATGAGGAGGTTCTGTGAGTGACTAGGTAACAGGGATGCATATTTTAAATTCTGAAACACAGATATATTATCTATTAAAAATAGATCTTCAGGGGCGCTGAGGTCACTCAGTGGGTTAAAGCCTCTGCCTTTGGCTCAGGTCATGATCTCAGGGTCCTGGGATCGAGCCCCACATTGGGCTCTCTGCTCAGCTGGGAGCCTGCTTCCCCTTCTCTCTCTGCCTGCCTCTGCCTACTTATGATCTCTGTCTGTGAAATGAATAAATAAAATCTTAAAAAAATAGATATTAAGACAAAATGCAAAAAGTAAAAAGAACAAAATTGATGCTTAATTTGATCACAATCTGCTCATAATTACTTCCAATAGAGAGAATGACTTCTAAAAATCTCCTCCACCATAAGAATAAAATTTTGTTATATCAAATTACCCACAAAATGGAAAACATGTGTCTAGAAAAGAAAGGAAAATAAAAATCATGCCTGTCCCTAGCTACTCAAGGAACAGGAACAAATTGGGTGCAGAAAATGAGTTTGAATGGTCTGTGGGAATAATAAAAAACAAAAGTCAAGCTCTAATTGTCTATCCTTGTTCAAAGTATTGGTTTTAACAGTGGAATTCAGATTCAGAATAATTAATACACCAAAATGATTAACATTTCATTCAATATACTCCAATAGTGGTTTACCTAAATATCACAAATTATATGAATTATTTTGGTGAATGGCAATAAACCAAATTAAACTATAATTATACTGATATCAAAAAAACTTAAGCACAATATACCACTGTGACCAGAATACCACGTAAGTTCTAGATAATGAAAGTATGTGTCAAGTGCCAATTTAGTATTATTTCTAGCACAGCTGCGACTCAAGGATGTCACTCAGCTCACATTAAGGAGCATGAAGTTGTGCTCAACTTTCCTAAGGGCAAAATATCTACATAAATTATTTGGAATGTCCCTGCATGGAAGAATATCAATTCTCTTCCATCCATTTATTTATTCACTACTTGTTTATATCAGTATGGATTAATTCATTTTATACTTTGGGTTATAATACAATACTACTTTGTTTAATTTATTGCTCACACTGTTCCAGCTTTTATCACTGGGAGCTATCTCTAATGTGGCTTCTGTGTCTCTTTGACATACTCCCATCATGGTGAGGTGTGTGTGTTTGAGGACTTCCTTACATTTTGGCACTATAAAACTCAGCGTGTTTTCTGCTCTGGTTGTACAAGCTACCAGTTCTCTAAGGAGCCCTGGTTCCTTTTATTGGAAAGCTGTAAAAATGAAAGAAGATGGGATCAGGAGGGAGACAAACCAAAAGAGACTCTTAATGTCATAAAACAAACTGAGGGGGGTGGGGGGAAGAGGGGTTGGGAGAGGGTGGTGGGGTTACATTATATGTTTAAATAAAGCTTAAATAAAGTTAAAAAAAAAAGAAAACAAGACTGGTATGTAAGTGATAAGTCACTAAATTCAAGCTGTATTAGAAAACAAGACTGGTATGTAAGTGATAAATCACTAAATTCTACTCCTGAAACCAGTATTACACTACAATGTTAACTATCTAGAATTTAAATAAAAACATGAAACAAACAAAGCAAGATCGGACACTACATGTGCTTGTTACAGACAGGTTGCTGATGCATCTAGAGGGAAATTTTAAAATTTTGAATACAATCTTTTTGCTTTTTATAGATCTATTCAGACTTTCTATTTCTTCTTGAATCAATGTTGGCAGTTTATGCCTTTCTAGGAATTTTTCATTTCATCTAAATTCTTCAGTTTGCTGGCATACAGATGTTCATAATGTACCTCTAGAATACTTTTTATTTCTGAAAGTTTGGTAACAATATCTCTGCTTTTAGTATTGATTTTAGCAATTTGAGTCTTCTTTTATTCTTGGTCAGTCTATCTATTTTGTCAATTTATTGATCTTTTCAAAGAAACAACTTTTTTTCATTGATTTTCTCTGTTGTTTTCCTATTCTCTGTTTCATTAATTTCTTCTCTAATCTTTATTATTTCCTTCCCTTTCTGTTTCCTGTAGATTTAATTTGTTCTTCTTTTCCATGTTACTTAATGTGGAAGGTTGGGATAGAGCTAGAGATTATTATGCTTAGCAAAATAACAGTCGGAGAAAGACAAATACCATGATTTCACTCATATCTGGAATTTAAGGAACAAAACAAACAAGCAAAGGGGAAAAAAGAGAGACAGAGGCAAACCAAGAAATAGACTCTTGACTCTAGAGAACACATTAATGGTTTTCAGAGGGGTGGGGATGGAGGGATGGGTGAAATAGGTGATAGGGAATAAGGAGTGCACTTGTGATGAGAACTTGGTGTTGTATGCAAATGTTGAATCACTATATTGTACACCTAAAACTAATATTACACTATATGTTAATGAACTGTAATTTAAATAAAAACATTAAAAAAAAACTACTGATTTAAGATACATTTCCTTTTAAATACTGGCATGCCCAGCTATTTATTTCCCACTGAACAATGCTTTAGTTTCATCCCATGAATTCTGATATACTGTGTTTTCATTTTCATTCATCTCTAAGTATTTTTAAATTTCAGGCAGCCTTTCTTCAAATATTTTTTCTGCTCCACTCTTTCTTATTCCTTGTGGCATTCTTATTATGCATATATTGGTGTACTTACTGGTATTCTGTATTTCTGTTAGGCTTTGTTTATTTTTTTCATTCTTTTTTCTCTCTGTTCTTATTTCATAATCTCTACTGATCCATTTTCAAGCTCACAAATTCTTTCTTCTGCCAGTTCAAATCTATCATTGAGTCTCTCTAGTAAATTTTTTTATCATGGTTCTGTACTTCTCAATTCCTGATTTTCCATTAGCTTCTCTTTTCTTATATAATTTTATCTCTTTATTGATATTATCTGTTTTATGAGATATTTCTATCCTACCTTAATCATGTTTTCCTTTAGTTCTTTGGACATATTTACAACAGCTGCTCTGAAGTCCTGGTCAGCTAATTCTGACAGCGGGGCCCTCTAACAAGGCCTATCTAACAATGTCCTGTTACCTGCTGCTATGTGTCCTGTCTATGAGCCACAATTCCCCCTTTTTGCATGTCCCATATTTTTTTGTTGAAAAACACTGACATTTTAGGTAATAGATTACAATAATTCTGTATAGTGATTTGTTTAGTGACTTGATGGGGGTATTTTAGTGAAGTCTGTTTTCTCTGTAGTGCAGTCTGTGATGTTGTTCCTCAGAGGGTGCAGCTTTGGGCATGTGCATGGTCATGTGGGATAACTAGTTTTATCAGGGCTCTCTTTGTGTCTACCCAAGATCTTTCTGTTAAGCTCCCTGCCTCCTTTGGTATCACACCTACCTAGTTTGTCTCCATGAATTGATGACTGACTATTGTTTTTGATAATGCTCTCATGTTTAAATTGCTCCCTAATCTGATTCAATTAATTCTGGGTCCATTGTAGGGTAATACTTCAGACTAGTGATTGACAATTTTCATAACCCCAGGAGAGATCTTAACTTTCTCTATCAGTGGATAGTTCTGGTAAACGTCTAGCTAATTTATGGTGGAGCTATCAGCCTCTTCTGCATTGCTTACTACCACAATGTCCATTTTTTTCAAGGAAGTCATCACGGTTGAACTTCTCCATAGTTTTTTTCAAACAAACTTCTTCCCGTGGAAAAAAATTCTGTGCCACAGTTCCAGAGCTGGTGGTGGAGACAGTGGCTCATACCTCTCTCAAATGACTCTCCTATTTCATGAGAATAGTGCCAGACAGGTATGGCAGTCTCTTATATTGTCAGATTGTCTCTACTGGCACAAAATCTCCACCCTTTGAGCAAAGTGTGATGAGGGCAATAGGGACTCTGGAATTTTCAGCCTACTCTCCTGGAGAAAGAACTCTGACCAATAAGACAAGGCTTGGTGAAGGAAAAGAGCCTCAGATCTCAGTTGCTTTTACCTGAAATAGTTGCTTTTACCTCTGCAAACATAACTGGGCAAGGGTTGTGGGAGATGAGAACATACTGAGCTGAGAGGGGATAAGAAGAGAGCAGGTCATGGCTCAAATGCTACTGGATGCTGCTTCTTTTTTAAAACTAAGATTTAGATGCACTTAAGACACATTCCAGAGATGCTTATTTGTTTTAAAAATAATGTTCACCAGGGGTGCCTGGGTGGCTCAGTGGGTTAAGCAGCTACCTTCAGCTTGGGTCATGATCCCAGGGTTCTGAGATCAAGACTTGTGTCAGATTCCCTGCTAAGCAGAGAGAACCTACTTTTCCCTTTTGCTCTGTCTACTGCTCTGCCTACTTGTGATCTCTCTCTTCTCTCTGTCAGATAAATAACAAAATCTTTAAAAAAAATAACGTTCATCAGTTAGAGTTGTTTGTCAGCTACGGTTATAAGTTCATGGAGCTCCTTTTACTGTTACTCTGGAAGTCATCACCTCTTGTTCTCTTTTAATCACACTTCAGTTGAGCTTTCATAGCTATTGATCCATTAAAATTGCTCTTGCCAGGTTCACAAATGACTTCCAAATGGTTAAATCCAATGATCGATTTTTAGTTATAATTTTGCTTTACCCATCAGCAGCCTATGAGATACTTGAAAACTCTTTTCTCTTCTACAGTGTTTCCTTAGCTTCCGAGAACCCACATTGACTAGCTTTTCTCCAACTTCATAGTATTCTTTGCTGATTTTCTCTTCTATCATCTTGAATGTCTTAGTCAGCTTAGGCTACTGTAACAAAATACCATAAACTGAATGACTTTAGCAGGAGACATTTACTTCTCACAATTCTAAAGGCTAAGATGTCTGAGATCAAGATGCTGGCAGATTTGGTTATTGGAGAGGGCCATCCTCCTGGCTTTCAGACAGCTTCCATCTCATTGATCTGACCTCCTTTTTGTGTACTGTCAGAGACAAGGCATGCTTCCTCTGCTCCTCTTTTAAAGGGCACTAATTCCATCATGAGAATATCAACATCACATAAGCCTAAAGACCTCCTAAAGATCTCAGTTCCAGATACCATAGCATTTGGGTTTAGGGCCTCAACATATGGATTTGAGAGGGGTCATATTCAACCCATTACATTATGAAGGCTGTAGGGCTTAATCCTCCTCCTTTGGTGATACTATTAGTCCCCTGCTTTTAAATACAATTGATATACTGAGATTCCCAAATTTGTCTCTCCTCCAACTCCTGCTTCCTTGACTTATCTAATTGAATGTCCAATAGACATCTCAAACATCAATTTCCAAACTTTAATATAAAAATTAAATTCCTTTCCCCAAATCGATTTTACTTGCAATCAACTCCACTTCAGTTGATGGCAATT
The DNA here is from genome assembly GCA_003697995.1 of Taxidea taxus jeffersonii. NCBI lineage: Eukaryota > Metazoa > Chordata > Mammalia > Carnivora > Mustelidae > Taxidea > Taxidea taxus. The sequence goes on from ML103581.1 coordinate 128,297, forward strand.
TTATCTCTATATAGTTGTTCAGGCAAAACCTTCAAGTCATGCTTGGTTTATACTCTTTTGAAGTCATGGTTGGTTTAATACTTTCTCATACCTCCCTATCCATGCAATTGTGTTATCTCCAAAACATATCCATAGTCTGATCTCTTCTTGCCATATTCACTGCCACCTCTTGATCTAAGCAATCGCTATCTCTCACCAGGTAGAGTAGTAACTTCCATACTCATCTCCCTTGGTCTAGTCTCAACACAGTAGCAGAATTATCAGTTTAAAATCACATATCTTTTTTTTTTTTTTAACTCAAATCACTTATCTCCTCTGTTGAAAACCCTACAATGGTTTTTCATCTGAGTAAAAGCCAAAGAAGAGTTTCAATGCCAGTGGTGCATATTAGAATTGATTGTGTGCTTTAAAAATAGTCTCATATAGCTGAGCCTCACAGAATTCTGATTTATAGGTCTGGTGGGGACAGAACAGTGGAGTGGTGCTCAAGGATACATAAATATAATTTTTTAAAAAATCAACAGGTGATTCTAAAGGTCCTACTGAATTGAGAACAACTGTGTTAGAGTATACATGGAGGAGAAGCACCCAAGATATAGAGGAGTTGCTGTTACTAATATTAATGAATAATATAATGTTAATCATTATTTATATTACGTATCAGTAACAATAACACTTAACATTTGTTGAAGTCTGGTAAGGAAAAGGCAGAGAGGTGAGAACTTAGTGTGCATTAATTCACTTAGTACTAAAAACCTTATAAAGTAGACCCCACCATATTTTCATTATAAGACACATTTTGTTTTCCCATCTTAATATTTCTAAAACCTGATATGTCTTATAATCACTGAAATCACACAACCACTAATGGCCTATATATGTCATGCCCTGCAAAGACACAAATTTGATTATTCTAGTCAATGATACTATGTGAAACAAAACATTTACCTGAATCAAAAAGTGATTTATAAAAAATTGGACTAAGAATGTAAGTTTATCACTTCTTGGCCTTTTGGCTAAGATCAAGTGAAGAATGTACACAAGTTTTAGCAATACCTTATCAATTTATTTTGCTTTTACTTTCCTTTCAGTGTACATTATGTGAATGATATATAATAAAATCTCTATCTAAGTAAGTCTATAAGAGCAGTTTCAGTAAGCATAAAATTAATATTTTTAGTGGTGAGAGTACTATGGGATAGTTTAATTGTCACTGTATTTCCCTTCTAAGTAGTACATCAAATAATGATTGAGTTATCATAATATTAGATGAAATATAGCATGTTCCCCCTAAAACAAACAGATTCTTAGGTTATATTATAACATGTTATGGTCAATCAGATTAAAATTTATTGATAGAAATTCAATATTCTGCATCATTTCTTAATCTATATAAATAATTGGGTCTAAGTTAAAGATAACAACATATTATAAATACTATAATTTTAGGCAATTTTTATAATTGCAATAATAAATGTATAGGTATAATGCTAAAAATTTTTATCTTTTTTTAGAAATTAACTCTATATACAGTTATACAACAGTTTATATTTACTTCCATTACTAATCCCACTTCCAGAAAACTTTTTGATATACTGTATCTCCCCCTATGGATGATACCACAACAAAGTAAACTGAAGTATTCCTTAGAGAGTGTGTACATGTATGTGTCTGTATCTTATTGAAATTGCTAAAGGTATGAATTACCCCAAAAAAAGAATCTGTGTCTTTTTCTTTATATCTGTAGTATTTATCAATCTGTCTGGAATATTGCAAGAGATTAATATATCTTTGCTGAATTGAACAAAATGAAAGCACTATACCTACAGTAAGATTTTAGCAACAGGTATAGAAGGCAAAAATCAGTTAACTTCCAAATCATATGCTCCCATACATATTGATTTCTCAACTGAAGTTATTTTTAAGTAGGCAGGCTAATTTTTAAAACCATGATAATATAAACAGGCATGCTGAACATCTGTAATTTCTAGTCTTACAGGATAAAGTGAAAAAAAATAAAGCAAGGGAATCATTACACATTTTGAAATCCAATAAGAGAAAATGAAAGAAAAAATAAATTAACACTAACGCCATTAAATGCAAAGAGAGAGATTTATTTGAGTGCATTATTAATGGTTTTAAAAAATCTTGTTTTGACAAAAGAATATACTTTATGGAAATCTTTACCTAGACATTAAAATATTTAAACATTATATAAAATAGATTCTTAAAATACTAAGAAATTCTGTAAGAAGTTGCATACAGTATATAATTTATTAAGTTTAATTTCTCCACCCAAAATAACATTTTCTCATTACTCTCTTCACTGTGACCACTCCTCTCTCTCTAAATAAGGTGGGTGTCTAAGGAGGTAGAGCAACTCATTTTATAAACACTGCAACACTGCATTAATAGGAATCCATTTGCCACAAATTTAGCATCTCAGAGAATATTCTATTATTAATTATTTACCCATGACATGACCTCAGTAAAGTATAACTTCATGATATTATTACTTCTTCTATTTTTGTGACCATAAAACAATTAGATAGAGATGGAAAGACCATGTATTTGCCTCTAGAAAAGCAGTTTGCTACTCAGAGCTACTAGAATCCTATCTCTGGGTTTTAGTTTATTTTTAACTCAAATTTCAGGTTGATAATGCTAAATTCAAATCGAGGTTTTATGCAGTATGATTACAAAATGTGCAAGAAAGTAGTGCATTATAAACACAAGGTCAGTTGCTCAGTGGACATTGTCTTATCACAGGCAATGCTGTTTTTATTGATTTTCAAGCATTAGAAAATCATACCTAATTATGAAAGATAAGCAAATCATGTGGTAAAGCTCCATAGTAATATATTTTTTTAACTTTCAAAGACTGCAAATTAAAGAGAATTATAGAAGGAAAAGTTGCCGATAGAGGAAATGTAATAATCATTCAAACACACAAACCCACTAGTAACATGAAGTTGATTAGAAATAACCTTAGGGGCCCTTTGTGGATCAGTTGGTTAAGCCATAGACTCTTGGTTTGGGCACAGGTCACGACATCAGGGTCATGAGATTGAGCCCTGGGTGGAGCCCCACTCCAGCTTGGTGCTCATTTGAGAGTCCACTTGAGTCTTTCTCTCCCTTGGCCCATCCCACCCCTACCATGATCACTCTGTCAAATATATAAATAAATAAATTGTTTCTTAATAAAATAAATAACCTCACATTTGCCTCTGGAATCTATTAGTCTATGGATTTTGCAGTTGTACTTTTTAAAAAGATTTATTTATTTATTTAAGAGAGAAAGCTCGAGTGCATACGCACACAAGTGCATGCGCAAGTGAGGAGAGGGGCAGAAAGAGGGAGACAAGTAGACTCCCTGTTGACCTCTGAGCCCAAAACAGGCTTGATCCCAGGACCCTGAGATCATGACCTGAGCCAAAATCAAGAGTTGGGTGCTTAACCAACTGAGCCACCCAGGTGCCCCTAGATTTTTCTTTTTTAAAGAGAGAGACAAGCATGTGGGCTCTTGCACAAGCAGTTGGGGCTGGGGTGGAGACAGACTGGAGAGAGAGAGAATCTTAAGTGGGCTCCACACCCAGTGAGGAGCCAGAGGCAGGGCTCCAGCCCAGGATGGATCTCATGACCTGGGCCAAAATCAAGTGTTGGAACCTTAACCAACTGAGCCACCACAGCACCCCTGCAGTTAGATTTTAACTGAGGCAAACTATAATTAAACTACTCAAAATGTGGGGAAAGATGTTTTCAAGTCAAAAGAAATAAACTCTTGTAACTATTAAGATACACAGGATATTTTCACTCACCTTAGTCAAACATAAGATTAAATATCTTCAATGCAAGCAGTAATTATAACATCTGGATGGGTTTGTGTCTTATGATACTTACTAAAAACTCAAATTTCACTTTAAAAATGAAGATTATTAAGCATGACAATATTTCAATAGACTCCTTTTAATGTATACTTGCTCCTAACAAATATTTTTTATAATATAATGACTATCTAAAATTGAATGTAACATTGAAATAAAATGGTATAATACCCCTATAATAAGCACAAGCTATAAAAAAATGAACTTATCCTTCTACTCTATTAAAATATTTCCACTGATCAATATCCACTTATTGTTTCCATCCATCTGCATTAAAATGTTCATATTCTTAATAAGGTATCATAGAAATGAATGTGAAGTTCCTACATGAAGAAGTATATTTAAATGAAGTCCTTTGTAGTTGTGTTTTTGTGTTTTTAAGAGCCCCTAAGTTGTCAGGAGTGTTATTCAAAAAGTGTTACATCAGTAATAGACTTCGATTACTAAAATTACACTACAAAAACAGTATAGATGTGTTTATGAGAAATCAAAGCGTGAAACAGTTTCTTTTTAAAAAAGCAACATGACTGGTTGGATTCAACAATATATATTAAAAATGCAAAGATGTTTTTCCATTTTAAACCAGTCCTAATATTTAGAAAAGCAAATAGTATAATTCCTCTAACAAAAATCACAGAAATATTAAGAAAGGAGAATCTTTTAATTTTCATATAGTGTTTCAAATAAATTGCCCTTGTACTAATCATAGGGGTCCTCTGAGGCTTACAATAGTTGATGTCTTAATGTCAGAGAAAGTGACATATCACATAAAGAAAACATACTGGGATCTTTCCTTTTTGGGAGTATCTGTGTTAACCTAGTAGTTAAAACTGAATAAAGAGAAGATCAAATAAAAACACATCTTTACCTCCATCCAAATAAAGTCTATAAATGGGGTTGTTATATTAGCTACAACTACTGTAGTTAAAAGTCTTTGGGCATTTAAAACCAAAATGAAAATCTTTTAATAATACAAAATTATTATCTAATAACTGATCTGTAAGTCATCTAAATGGCATCTTGACTTGGGCATCAACATATGAATAGTTTCCATGACATTTAGAGCTCTGTATTCAAAAGATTAATAAAATTATATTTGAGAAAATACCTCACAATATTTTTAACATGATATTATAAACATCACATGACATCTCAACAAGATAAATTTTGTACTTCAGTAGAGGTGGCAAATTAAATTCAATCATTATTATAAGAGTCACTACCCAGATGAGCTCTAGACAAAGGGATATTATATCGAGAGAATATCAAGAGGACCTGGTAATATTTAGGAGCACACATTAGAAATGACCCAGTGGTGCTAACCTAAGTTCTCCCTTCCTATTTCTCCCTTGTTCTGTCCATGTGCAGCACATATTTTGAAAGATTTTGACTTTCAATAAAAAGATAAATTAAATTTGTATTTTACAAATTAAAGTTTAATATCAGCTTGCTAGAACTTCTAATATGCAAAAACAACATTATTTCCTTGAATTGATATAATCCTAACCAAAAGCAATTTCTCATCTTGAGAAGTGTGAAAGTTTTGTGAACTATTCACATTTGTTTTCTCAGATATTTAATACTATTTTTAAACTTTAGTTTTTATGTATAAATATTCCTTAATATTCCTAGAACTTGAGGAATTAGTTACATAGTACAATCCCTTCTCGTTAGAGGAAAGGAAATTCAATTATGACACTTAACCATTTCAGTTCAGAAACTTCTTAATGACAGAGTCATATACTGATCTTTTCACAATGCTACATTTATATAATTGCATTCTATAAACTTTAGAAATCAGATATTTAAACAGTGTTAGTCATAATGAGGTCAGAACCCAAGCTCCCTGATTGATCTTGACTTCTTTTCTAATGATTAGAAGCATAAACTGTCGGGGCGCCTGGGTGACTCAGTGGGTTAAGCCTCTGCCTTCGGCTCAGTTCATGATCCCAGGGTCCTGGGATCGAGCCCCGCATTGGGCTCTCTGCTCAGCGGTGAACCTGCTTCCTCCTCTCTCTCTGCCTGCTTCTCTGCCTACTTGTAACCTCTGTCTGTCAAATAAATAAAAAAAATCTTAAAAAAAAAAAAAAGAAGCACAAACTGTCATTTGGCCTATGCCTAATATTATGGAAGGCCTTCACATTGCCTGCCTACCAATTGTTTTTACTTCCAGAATCCATAATTTCATCTAACAGATGGTTTAACATGTATAGAAGACTCCACACAGAATTCCACTTCTTGTCAAATATTTATGTATTTATATTTAATAAGATCCCTTCAACTGGATTACTTTATGATAGAGTCATACCAAGTATATTCTTATTGATGTTGCATTGGCATATACCAAAAATCAGACAGAGATGATCGAGATGAATTATTTATTTCTGGGGGAGAGCTGCCAAGTTGGCAAATATATTATAGGCAGACACTGAGTTTTCATGGATGTTTGAAAACTGAAGAATAATTAAGAACAATTCATCTCATTCACTAGTTATATAGCTTAGAATACTATGGATTAGTTTTAAATCTTCAAATATAATATTTTGTATGTGGAGAAAAAGATGATAAGCAATTATACTACTGCTTCATACTGTTGCACAAAATTATATATAGAGAATATACTGGGAAATGCAACAGCAAATAGAACACTTTTAATACTAATAACAGTATGTTAATATTAATACTCATAGACTATAATACTAATAAAAACAGAAACTTGCTTTTTCATATGTAAGTATAGAACAGTAAATCTACTGCACATTTATACTCCCAGATTATTATATTGTTTTGTTCCTTTCAATTAACTAATATATACAAAATTAAGAAACTATCTAACATATTTATATCATTAGTTATTCTGTAAGAGTACTACTGTTTTTTTATCAATTTTAGGCTTAGAGGGAACATAAATGATTAATTCTGACACAGAGATGTATCAAATTGAGGTGCACTTCAACATACTTGAATTATCAGATAATCATGAAATGGTAAAGATTTGATTACTTTAAAAAATCTAGGCGATAAAAACCAAAAATAAGTATTTATCACTGAGAATTTTCTTTTAAATTATAACAGAGATACTTATAAAAATAAATTGTTTTTATAACTACCTAGAGAGATTACAAATCATTTAATCAACAGTATTACGACCTATTATTCAATATGAATTCTAATACTATTTAAAATGAAATAACTTTGCAATTAACACTGCAATTAACCAATGTTTCTACAGATAGATACTGACTTAAATGACGGTGGTAAAGTTTGCTCTAAAGTTTAAAAATTCTAGATCGATTTTTTCAATCTTAAGGAGTAAAGCTGACTTGAAACTCTGTACGTGAGTGGCACAGGTTAATTAAGCAATACAGATTCATTTTACTCAGATCTTTAAACAAAAGATTAAGTAATATTACTGATACCTCTCTCCGTCGAGAAGCCCAGCATGTTTGTTTGATCTTCCACACCACTGCAGCTACCAGCAATAAGGATAAAAAACAACTGGAAAATAAAACACAAGTAATTTGTGCTTAATACACTGGAAACATGTAATGAAATATTCAAGAATATGTACAGAATTTAAAAATATATAGAACTAACCATTCTGCCTTGGTAAATAATTAAAGCAAAAATGGATAAATTAGCAGTGTTTAAAATATTCTCAAGCAAAAACAAAGTATACACATAAGATAATTATTTATATTCTTGTTATACAGGATAGTCTATCTTTAAGATTTTTCCTGTCAGAAGGACTGTGAGTTGACAACTGTGTTGGTCTTATACAGCAACAGAAATCTATTTAGAATTGCTATTGAGTCATAAAAGCTGGCAATTTTATAAATTTAAATTTCACACAGGTTCATTCATTTTAACTTATTGGTAACTATTTTTTTAATTTTTTTTTTTTTTTAGATTTTATTTATTTGACAGAGAGAGATCACAAGTAGGCAGAGAAGCAGGCAGAGAGAGGAGGAAACAGGCTCCCCGCTGAGCAGAGAGCCTGATGCGGGGCTCGATCCCAGGACCCTGGGATCATGACCTGAGCCAAAGGCAGAGGCTTTAACCCACTGAGCCACCCAGGCGCCCCGGTAACTATTTTAGGTATGAGAATATTCCAGCATTTCTCAGCTGAAGACCATTTGTTCCCTACTCACCCCCACGGCACATTTGGCAATGTCTGGAGATGTTGTGATTATCACAACATTGATGGGGTACAAATTGCATCAGGTGATAGAGCCAGGGATGCTGCTTTTTAAATTATCCTGCAGGGCCTAGGACTGTCCTCAATGACAAAGAACTATCCAGTCCAACATACCAGTCACACTTAAGTTGAGAAAACCTGGTATACGCTAATGTTTACACTAAGAAATAATTCAATTACAGTGTTTATTCATATTTGGTATAATATGCAATAAGATATGAAAATGCAGGATACTTTGTTAGTAGTGACTTGAGACTAACAAAACTCAAAATAACAGAATCATGTGGATCTGACTCATTGGTTCCAACCATGTACTACTGTTTTCCCTCCCTCTGCTCTGTGGACACATTAGGCTACGAATAGACCCAGAGATGAGCAAATTCAGTAGTCACTGATCACTACAAAAAACCTGGTCTTCATCCTTAACTGATAATCTCTGTATTCTTAAACTGATTCACTCATAAGCTGTGTAAACTTTAGTGTTTTCTATCCTTGTTCATTCTTTAATACACTTTTTCTCCTTGTTTCACTAGAAGATCTTAGAATATCCTTCAATGATGAAAGTGGCAATGCTAGCACCTATCCAATGAGCACTGGACACATTTCAGATATTGTGCTAAATACTTCATTCACATTGATGCATGGGTTTGATTTTAGAAGAGCACTCCTAGACGGAATATGTTATTCTTATTTTAAAAAAGAAAAATCCAAGCCTCAGAAAGTTCAAAATAAGTTGCTGATAGTCACAAAGCGAGTGAGTGGTAGAGTCAAAGTTCAAATCCGGCTTTTAAGCCTCAAACTCTCTCCTCCCCAACTGTTGGGAACTCTGATTTTGCATACAATCTCACAATAGTTGTATTTCTATTTGCACTCTCTAATCTGTTATCCAGTATCAAATAAAGAGGATTAAAAAAGGAAAAAAGTCTGTGGCCCTACCCTTTTTAACCAGTATGGTGTCTTTTGGTTTTTTTAATTATCTCCCCCCTAATATTTACAAACTCTTTTTTTTAACTTCATCTTAATTTAGATTTCCAAAAGTTCCCAAGTTCCATATGTCCGGAAAAATGAAAACAACAACCTTATGTTATTGACCCCATTGCTTCCTCTAGTTTATCAAGCAAGCATTCAGTGTAGCCACCTCCATGTCAACTTCCCCACAACCTAGTCCTGTTCACCTCCTCGCAATGTGGCATCTGGCTTATATACACATGAAGTTGTTAGTATTAATAATGATCAATGTTTATAAAATACGCAGCATTTTAGAGGATACTTTCCTCACCCTGACTTTCTACATATTAAATAAACTGGTCTTTTCTCTATTAACAGACTCCCACTTTTTTAATTGATAATACTAGCCATCCATCCTTTAAAACTTTCTTAAAACTTTATTTCCTTTTTAAAAAATTTTATTTAAATTAGTTAGCTAACATACAGTGTAATATTAGTTTCAGGTGTACAATTTATTAATTCCACACTTACATACAACACCCAGGGCTCATCACAGCAAGTGCGCTCCTTAAGCCCCATTGCCTATTTAACCCATCCCCTCCCATCCACCTCTGCTCTGCTCACCCCAGTTTATTCTCAGTTGTTAAGAGCCTGTTCTTGGATTTGTCTCGCTCTTTTCTTCCCTATGATTATTGTTTTGTTTCTTAAATTCTACATATGAGTGAAATCATATGGTACTTGTCATTCTCTGACTGAGTTATCTCCCTTAGAGTAATACTCTCTAGCTCCATCCACATCACTGAAAATGGCAAGATTTCATTCTTTTTTTATAGCTAAGTAATATTCCATTATACATATGTATGTATGTATGTATACACACACATATATACCACATCCTCTTTATCCATTCATCAGTCAATGGACATTGGGCTCTTTGCATAATTTGGCTATTACAGATGATGTTGCTTTAAACATTGGTACCTGTATCCCTTCAACATAGTATTTTTGTATTCTTTGGATAAATACCTAGTAGTGCAATGGCTTCCTCATAGGACAGTTCTATTTTTAACTTTCTGTGGAACCTCCATACTGTTTTCCACAGAGCCTGTACCACTTTGCATTTCTACCAACAGTGTAAGAGGGTTCCCATTTCTCCACACCCTCATCAACACTTGTTGTTTCTTGTGTTGTTAGTTTTAGCCAATCTCACTAGTGTGAGGTGATACCTCATTGTAGTTTTGATCTGCATTCCCCTGATGATGAGCGCTGTTGAGCATCTTTTCATGTATATGTTGCCCATCTCTTCATCTTCTTTGAAAAAATACCCATTTACATCTTCTACCCATTCTTTAATTCGATTATTTATTGTTTGGGTGTTGAGTTTTATTAGACCTTCATATATGTTGGATACTGACCCTTTATCAGACATGTCAATTGCAAATATCTTCTCCTACGCAGTAGGTTTTTGATGATTTCCTTCCCTGTACAAAAGCTTTTCATTTTAATGAAATTCCAATAGTTTATTTTTGCTTTTGTTTCCCTTGACTCAGGAAACATAAAGAGTAAGAAATTGCTACAGCCATGTCAAAGAGGTTACTGCCTGTATTGTTCTCTAAGATTATGATGTTCTTTTAACTCATATTTAGGTCTTTAATCCACTTTGAATTTACTGTTGTGTTTCTGTATGAAAATGGTCCAGAATGTTTCATTCTTCTGCATGTTACTGCCCCATCTTCCCAGCACCATTTGTTAAAGAGACCCTTTTCCCCTTGGATATGCTTTCCTGTTTCATCAAAGATTAACTGACCATATAGTTGTGGGTTCATTTCTGGGTTTTCTATTGTGTTGCATTGATCTATATGTTTATTTTTGTGCCAGTATATTACAGCTTTGTAATATAACTTGAGGTATGGAATTGTGATGCCTCCAGCTTTGCTTCTCTTTTTCAAGGTTGCTTTGGCTATTTGAGGTCTTTTGTGGTTCCATGCAAATTTTAGGACTGTTGTACTCTGAAAAACACTGTTGGTATTTTGATAGGAACTGCATTAAATGTGTAGATTGCTTTCAGTAATACAGACACTTTAACATAATTGTTCTTCAAATCCATGAGGATGGAATGGTTTTCCATTTCTTTGTATTATCTTCAATTTCTTTCGTAAGTGTTTTATAGTTTTCAGAGTACTTTGGTTAGGTTTATTCCTAGGTATCTTACGGTTTGGGGACAATTGTAAATATGATGGATTCCTTGATTTCTCTTTCTGCTGCTTTATTTTGGTGTATAGAAATGCATGGATGCATTTGATTGATTTTATTTTGCATCCTACAACTTTATTGAATTTGTATATCAGTTCTAGAAGTTTTTTGGTGCCATCTTTAGGGTTTTCTATACAGAACATCATGTCATCTGCAAATAGTGAAAGTCTGACTTCTTCCTTGCTGATGTGGCTCCTTTTTATCTCTTTTTGTTCTCTGATTGTTGTGGCTAGGACTTCCAATGCTATATTAAATAACAATGGTGAGAGTGGGCATCCTTGTTTTGTTCCTGACTGTAGAGGAAAAGCTCTCAGTTTTTCCCCATTGAGCACATTAACTGTGGGTTTTTCATATACAGCCTTCATGAAGCTGAGGTATGTTCCCTCTATCCCTACTTTGTTGAGGGTTTTTATCATAAATGGATGCTGTACTTAGTCAAATGCTTTTTCTGCATCTATTGAAAGGATCATAAGGTTCTTATTCTTTTTTATTAATGTAGTATATGTATCACATTGATTGATTTGCGAATATTGAACACATCTTCAGTCCAGGACTACATCCCACTTGATCATAGTGAATGATTCTTTTAATGTATTTGTTGGATTTGGTTTGCTAGTATTTTATTAGAATTCTGGCATCCACGTTTATCAGAGATATTGGCTTATAGTTCTCTTTTTTTGTGGTGTCTTTATCTGGTTTTGGTATCAGGGTAATGCTGGCCTCATAGAATGAATTTGGAAATTTTCCTTTTCTATTTTTTGAAATAGTTTGAGAAGAGTAGGTATTAATTCTTTTTTAAATCTCTGGTTAAATTTGCTTATGAGGCCATCTGGCCCTGGGTTTTTGATCGTTGGAAGATTTTTTTATTACTGATTCAATTTCTTTGCTGGCTGGTCTGTTTAAGTTTGCTATTTCTTCCTATTTCAATTTTGGTAGTTTATATATTTCTAGGAATTAATCCATTTCTTCCAGGTGTCCAGTTTGTTGGCATACAGTTTTTCTTAATATTCTCTCATAATTGTTTGTATTTGTGATGTTGGTTGTTATTTCTCCTCTGTCATTTGTGATTTTATTTATTTGGATCCCTCCTCTTCTCAATGAGATTGGCTAGGAGGGGTTATCAATTTTGTTAATTTTTTTTCAAAGAAATTCCTTAATTTTCTTGGTTTCCCTTCATACTTCCTGACATAGTAAAGGGTCAATGAGGTACGTTGCATTCCAGGTTCCCTCTTTTAAATTATGGACATTCCCTAAAACCCAGTTCACACCATGTTGTTACCTTCTCTTGCTCTCAGAGAGAACGAGCTCAGTTATCCTCATGGTCTCAACTCTAACCTCAACTGGAATGATTTACAAACCTCTATCATTATACCTGCCCAAATGAGAGCATCTTATCTATCATTAAAAGTGATCTAAGAGATTTAATTCAGACACCCTCCCAGGAAAGAAATACCCAGCACAACTTTGTGATCCTGCCTCTAAACACTCATCTATACTGAGCAGCTGCTGACTTGCCAGTCACTGCATTCTGCATTCTATTTTTAGCTAGCTCAATCTATAACATTGTTCTTCTATTAAGCTTTCTAACTTTTATCCATCAGTGCTGTTTCCTTCTGTCTTCTGGTTTACACTGAATCAGTCAATTCCTCTTCTAAATGCTAAAGCTTCCTTATATATTTGAAAAAGCCTACAGGATTGCCCCTAGTTCACTGGTTCTCAATCAGGAGAGTTTTGTGCTCCAGAGGATATTCAGTAGTGCCTGGAGACATTCTAGTTTCACCATTTGGGGGACATCTGGTGGAATGCTGGTAAATGCCCTACAATACAGAAGCACAGCTCCCTGCCAGTAACAAAGATTTTCCCAGCTCAATATGCCAATCATGGCTTGAAACCCTCTTCCAGTCTGAATCGTTACCATTGTGTTTACACTTCCCTTGTTATACCCCAGATTAAAATTTTAACTGTTCAAATATGGTACTAGGAATTAATACTTCAGATAAAGACCAAGGATCCATTTACCTGAATTTCGGTCCCATCAACATACTTAAATATTTTAACATAAGAATGTATCACCTCCAATCTACTGTGCCGAAACAGAACTCATGATATTCATAATGATTAAAAAAACTTAACATCCACCCAGTAATATGGACCAAGCACTATCTTCTATGTTCTACACATATCATTTAATTACCACAAACACACATGATATACTCTGTATACTGTTACATACTTATTTAAAAGATAAGAGAACTGAGTCATGGCTAATTTAAGTAAGTCACCTAAGTGACAAAAGTCTTAAAAATTACAAGTCCTCCCTTTCTCCTAACTTCTTTGTTTTACCATTACTTTTCAGATAAAATGTAAAAACAAATTCATCTTTAAAATCCTTGTACTGAATCCAACAACAAATCTTACCAACTGTTTCTTTCAAAATACGTGTAATAATAGACAATAATACTACACACATCAAAATTCATTTACATTTAGTAATTAAATGCAGCTTAAGTACCAAAATGCATTTTTATTTAATAAACTATAATTCACAGTAGATCCTCCAAAATAGTTACATGCGTGATAGCAATTCAGTTCAAGATGCTGAACACTGGTTTAATTTCTCCATGAGGAATCTAAATTCTTTGTGATCTAAACATCATGACTCAACTAAAAAGTGTCATCTTCATAATGATGCAGAATGCCAGTATAATATTTTGTTTATAATTTCACCTTCCTGTGAAGTGGAGATACACACTTCAGGGGTTTGCAGCAAATGCTTTCTACGTTAATTCATATTATGTTATCAGTAAAAGTAAAGAGAAACCATGATGATGCAAACAAGTAGGCAAAATCGATAGTCGAAAAATATTCTCCTACTAAAATTTTAATAATCTCCAATAAATATTAAAAACCCAGGAAAATATATCTCAGTTCCTGGCATATAGTAGTTGTCATTAAGGTTTTGTTAAATGAATGGAACTGGTTCTTTAATTGATTTAAAAAACTATTAATTGTTTCTGACATTAGATGTCCTATTTGGCAATTTTACCCTTTTTATCAAGGTCATGTTTATAAATGCTTTTGATTCCTAATAAACCAAACTGCAAATAAGAGTTACAGTTCTTTTTTTAAAATCTACATAAAACAGAACCAGTTTATTGAGAACACTTGCTTTATTAAACAGCAAAAAACTAAAAACACCTGACAAATTTAGCCAGCATTGTTGAAAACTCATCCTTTTGTGGCCACCAGAAAATCCCAGTCCCTACTGACAATCCTGGAAAGCAGTGCCCTGCACACCACCCTGTTCTTTCCACTGGTTCTCATTATGCCCAATGGACGCCGGGTGAGAAATAAACTGTTATTCAATAAAGTGACTAAGATTTCTGGCTTTATCTGTTTAATAAGTTTTCCCTAATATATTTCTTAAGTTAAAAGTCTTAATAGGCAACATCATGCATTAACATCCTTTAATCCACTATGTGGCACTTTTGTCAGAGAAAAACTAGTTTCACTATTTTCTTTCATATTTCTTATATCATATTATATAATAGCTCCTATTGCTCCTTTAAACAGATATGGGTGTGGGGGGGCATGCAGGAATAATCAGGCTTTCATTTTTTAATAAAGTCTGCTGCATAATAATGCCAGAAGATCTAAAAGGTTCGACATCCTTTAGTAAAATCCTCCTAATGGAAATAGAAAAAAACAGAAAAGAAATATTTAAAAAAGCAAGTACATGAGCTGCCGGGATTAAAAAAAAAAAAAAAGGAAAGCACAGGAACTTAGGGAGAGATATTTCAGTAATTTGATTTTAACCTTCATAAAATGGTCATTATGGAAAGGATTCTTAATATGAAAAACCATGGAACTCATTAGGTATTCTCATTTAGTGAAAATTAAAAAGAATTCAATAAAAGTAACACAGTGTGTTATAAGGTTATATTGTAAAGCAGGATTCTAGTGACGAAGAAATATCCTCTAGTGGTAATCTAGTTGGCCAAATGCAAAAAGAGATAATATTGTCACTATTTTATAGCAATTTGAGGCTAATTGATCATAAAATTCAAGTCTTAAATACATATTTTAAAAGATAGTTTAGGCACATTAATCTTTTATTTCACTGAAGAATGTTACAAACCAGGGAATTGTGTTGAAATATAGAAACATATTATTTTAAAAGGTAATTTACCTCCTAATAATTGCTATTCCAAAAAATACCTTACAAGGGTTTTAAAAATACCTTCCTAATACTTAGGGATGTCTTTTTTCTTACCAATTAAAATAATAACAAAATAAATTGCCAACTTAGAATACAATAAAAACTGCATTTTTAAAAATTGTTTCAGTTATTAAGTTGGGAATGATGAAAAATCAACAAAGCCTTGTGGGTAAAAGTGGAAAAGCAATATGTTTGTTGTCATAAACCGGTATACTTTTTTTGAGGATTATTAAAGCAAGAATTAAATATATCTTGGGATACACTGTCAATTAAGATGATTTCAAAGGCAAGAGACAGAAATCTATCACAAAACAGTATAAAAAGTATTGGGACTAAATGGATTTCATACTCCCTGCTATGAAATAAATTGTATTCCCCCAAAATTCCTATGCAGAAGCCCAACATCCAAGGTGACTATATTTGGAGATAGGAAATTTAGGAGGTAATCAGGTTAAATGAGGTCATAAGGGTGGGACCCTGATCCAACAGGATCATTCTATAAGAAGAGACCCCAGAGGGCTCTCTAGCTCTTTTTCTTCCTTCCCCTTTTCTTTTTCTCTTTCTTTCTACCTTCATTCCTCCCTTCATTTCTTTTCCTTCTTTTCTACTTTCCTTTCTTCCTTTTTCCTTCCTTCCCTCCATGCCTCCCTTCCTTCCTTCTCCTTCTCTCTTCCCTTTTCTACCTCTTTGCCTCCCTCCCACTCTCTTTTCTTCCAGTGAGCACGAACTGAGGAAAGGCCATATGAACACACAGCAAAAAAGTGGCCATCTGCAAGCCAACATAGAAAGCATCAGAAACCAACCATGCCAGCATCCTGGTCATGGATTTTCCAGCCTCCAGAATGGTGAGATAATGAATTTCTGTTGTCTAAGCCACTAGTCTATTGTATTGTGTTATAGCAGCATGAACAGAGGCAGATTTCAGTACCATGAAGTAGGTGTTACTGTAACAAAAAACCTATAAATGTGGAAGCAGCTTTGGAACTGAGTAATGAGTAGAGCCTGGGGAAATGTTGAGGAGCTAAAGAAAGCCTAGATTTCTGTGAAGAGACTGTTTGAAGAAACATGGATATTAAAGGCAATGTGGTGACAGCTCTCAAAGAATCAAGAACAGCTAGAGAGAAAGTCTCTATCTTTTTAGATAATACATAAATAATCACAAACAGAATGTTGATATATATATGGATGTTAAAAACCATTGTGGTAAAGTCTCAGATGTAAATGAGAAAGAGGTTAATGGAAACTGTAAGAAAGGCCATTCCTGTTATTAATTTTTTTAAAGATGTATTTATTTAAGAGAAAGAGAGAGTGCAAGTGCATGCCCATGAGCGGGGAGAGGAGTGGGGTGGGGGAGAAGAGAGAGAATGTCCAGGAGACTCCCACTGAGTGCAGAGCCCCAGCTGGGGTGAATGCCAGGACATTGAGATCATGACCTGAGATGAAATCAAGAGTCAGACACTCAACCAACTGAGCCACCCAGGCACCCTGTGCCCATCTCTGTTATAAAATGGCAAAGAAGGGTGGCTCAGTTGTTAAGAGTCTGCTTTCAGCTCAGGTCATGATCTCAGTGTCCTGGAATTGAGCCCCTTATCGGGTTCCCTGCTCAGTGAGGAGCCTGCTTCTCCCTTTCCCGCTCCTCTGTGCTTGTGTTCCCTCTCTCGCTATCTCTCTGTCTTAAATAAATAAATAAATAAATAAATAATGGCAAAGAACTTGGCTAAATTGTGTTCTAGTGTTTTCTGGATGATAGAACTTGAAAACTATAAAACTCTAAATTTAGCAGAGAATATTTCTAAGCAAAGTACTGAAGATGTAGCTTTGGATCTCATTCTGGCTTATAGTTAAATACAAGAGAAGAGATGAGTTGAATTGATGAGAGATGAAGGAATTGTTTAGAACAAAGGAACTAGAACCTGGAGATTTGAAAAATTCTCCACTAACCCATATCACAAAAGCTGAGAAGTCCTGTTCTGAAGATAACACAAAGGGTGTGGCTGAGCAATGATTTATAAAGAGGAGCTCATGGGTATGATGTGGGGACTTAATTAGTCATCTCCACAGAATCAGGAATAGAAATGGGATTATACCAGCAGAGACACTGTGAGTTTAAAAGGGACAGAGGAAGCAAGACAAAATGAAAAAAAGGCTGTCAGGCTTCTTGGGATTCTACAGGATAGAACCATACTACTATTCAGTTAGGAACATGCTTTGTCCTTTAAGAAAAGAAAGTAACCCTGAAGTTAAGTCAGAGATTATAAGGGCAAGACTGGTTCCACCTATGGTTTGGGGGACCAAGATGCCACTAACCAGTGTCTTAGTGACAAAGCTGCAGCACAGTGCTGCAAGGTCAGGGCCACCTCGCCATGCTAAAAGGGCAGGGACGCTCGGTAGAGCTGTGTGGTGATGCTGCCACCCCAGTGGACCTGGAGGTAGGGCACTGAACCAAAGAGGATTATTTTCAAATCTTTAAGATCTGATGGAATTTGCCTTCTAGGTTTTGCTTAGGGCCAGTTACCTCTTTATTCTTTAGATAACCCCATTATGAACTGAAAATATCTATGCTATGCCTGCACCACCACAGTATTTTGGAATCATATAAGTTCTCTGGTTTCACAGTTCACAGGTAGAGAAAAATGTTGCCTCAGGATGAATTATATCCTAAATCTCAGCCATATCTGATCTAGATGGTGTTTATTTTTTTTTTAGATTTTATTTACTTATTTGACAGAGGGAGAGACGTCCAGAGAGGGAATATAAGCGGAATGGGGAAAGGGAGGGGGAGAGGGAGAAGTGAGCTTCCTGCTGAGCAGGGAGCCCAATGCGGAGCCCAACGCAGTGGGGCTCCATGTGGGTTCCATGCGAGGCTCATCATGACCTGAGCTAAGGCAGACGCCCAACAACTAAGCCACCCAGGCACCCCTGATCTAGACCGTGTTTAGATGAGACTTCAAACTCTAGAGTTACTCCTAGATTGAGTTAAGGCTTTTGAGATTGTTGGGATAGAATGAATGCATTTGGCATGTAAAAAGAACATGATTATGGGAGGCCAGAGGCAGAATGCAATGGAGGAATTATGTTCCTGCAAAACCTGTATGTTGAATCCCTAACCCCAAATGCAATTATATTTGAAAATAGGAATTTTGAGTTGTGATTAAGTTAAATGAGGGCATAAGGATGCAACCCTGAGCCAACAGAATTAGTGTCCTTACCAAAAGAGACCTCAGAGAGCTTGTACTCTCTCTCCATGTACATGCACTGAGGAAAGATGATGTGAACACAGAGCAAAAAGACAGCCATCTGCAAATCAAGAATTGTCACACCAGAAACCAACAATGCTAGCACTCAAATCCTGGGTTCTCCAGCCTGCAGGACTGTAAGATTAAAAAATATCTATTGTTAAAGCCATTCAGTCTGTGGTATGACACCCCAAGCAGACCAAGGCACTCCCCAAAGTCAAAAGGAAGAATAACTCCCAGATTTGGACTAATCAGCACCCTAACTACATTGT
Source organism: Taxidea taxus jeffersonii (assembly GCA_003697995.1). Taxonomy (NCBI): domain Eukaryota; kingdom Metazoa; phylum Chordata; class Mammalia; order Carnivora; family Mustelidae; genus Taxidea; species Taxidea taxus. The sequence goes on from ML103581.1 coordinate 147,307, forward strand.
TCTCTGATTCTCTGACCTATATACTTAGCTGTGCTTCAGCTCTATCCTCAGGCTTGTTTCCCACTTAGGAACAAAAATGGATGCAAGAATTCCAGGACTCACATTACATACCATTACATATGTTCACTCTTCACCTAGCATTCGGCTATTGAAGGCTACCCACAGACGGGCTTTAGCCCACCCCTGAAGCTAGTGAGGGATCAATCCCACCCAAATAAAATCATTTCTGTATAGCCATATGTAAGAAGTTAAATTAAGGCTGAGAAATAATCCATAAAATCAATTTCAGATACCATTTATGTAAAATTCATAGGAAAATACTCAAGTGAGCCTCCTCCAAACTACTAACACATTTAAAAATCTACAAAGCATCTTTAATAACTCTTCAATCCTTCCTTCAAATATTTTACAAAAAGTAGAGTGCTCTCAAGCCTCCCTGGCAAGATATTAAAAGGACAAACAACATCTGATATGGAAGATCTTCCTAGTTAACTACTCCTGCTACAAATAACCTGCCTAGATAATATCTTAATCTTCCAAATTTTCAACAAAAATGATAAAGATCATTGTATATGATGCTCCTTTCTAAACTCAATCTTTATTTAAGGTATACCTTTTTGAAATCATGTAGTTAGAATGAATGTTTTAATTTTAAAATTTTCTTAATAGTTGAAAAGTAGGAAATGCTCTTTTTAAAAACTTTTCCAGAACATCAATACATAATACACACAGAGAAATCACAAGTGTTCAGCTCAATAAATTATCCAAAGATAATATACCCATGTAACTAACACCCCAATAAAGAAATAGTAATTCACCCATTCCTTCCTCCTCAAAGGTAGCTATCATTGATATAGTGTTGATTTTTAACACTATAGTTTGGTTCTGCATATTTCTGAACTTCATACAAATGAAAGCCTATAGTATTTAGTCTTTTGTTTTTGGCTTCTTTTGTTCAACACTATGTTTGTGAGTGACTTCTATATTGTTCTTGTAGGAGTCATTTGTTCTTTTTCATTATCCCATATTTTTCCATTATATGACTATATTCTCTATTCAATTATTTTTGAGTATTTGGGACATTCTAAGGGTTGGCTACATAAAACATGATGCCCTATTTTTATGTGGCTTTTGGTGGAATAGAATTGTTGGATCACAATGTATGAGTCAATTCAACTTTAGAATCTAATGTCAAGGTGTTTCAAAGTTGTTCCAGTTCCTAGACTACCAGAAGTTTTGAGAGTTCCACATCCTCTCCGACATTTGTTCTTGTTTTTGTTTTTTTAATTTTAAGCCTCTAAGGTGAGGATATAGTAAGTTGTATTCTATTGTGGTTTTAATTTGCATACCCTGATAAAAATTAAATTGAGCACATTTTTATATTTTGTTAGTCACTTAGATATGATATCCTCTTTTGTGAAGTGCCTGTCCAAATCTCTCACCATTTTTGTAGGGAAGGGTGCCAGTTTCAGACTGTTTTTACTGATTCATACGAGTTATATATTGTGAATATAAAACCTCCTTTATGCAGGTTATATTTTATACCACTGTGAAGCTAGATTTTTTATAATACTATGGATATCTTCTGATGACAAAACTTTTTAGTTTTACTGTAGTTTAATTTTATTGTAGTGCTTTGTGTATAATTTTCCCTATTCTGAAGTTATGAAGAAGAATTCCTATATTATCTTCTAGATATTTCATTGTCTTCCCTTTCTCCTGGAATTTAATTTTATATTTAGCATGAGCTAGGAGTCTAATGTTATTTTTCCACCATATGCATGGTTAATAGATCCAGCACAAAAACATTATAAAAAGGTTTTTTTTCATAAAGCGATAAACATTGACCGTTGTGGACTTTGCTAACAAAACTTAAGAATGGCTCACTTTCATCCCAGACCTCTCTGCTGCTCCCTCTACTCCAGAATTCTCTCATGCTACATTAACTTTCCTGAGGAATCGGGGTCTATAACATTCTATAGAGAATATTGATACTCGCTATGGAAAAACTTTGTTTTAGCCATCTGTAGTCTGTGGTTACATTCACCCAAAACTTTTTCAGTTTTTGAGTCTTGCCCTTCAGGTTCAGTCTGGGTCTGGACAGAGTTCTAACCATTAGGTCAGGTCTCAGATTCTTTCGTATGCTAATGAGGATCGGATCCTCACATGTGCTGCTCAAGAGTGATCCCATAAATTTATAAACGACTTCATGGGATGACTTTCTCTGTTATTTCCCAGATCCTTCCTGATTCCCTGGGCTCCACTTGTCATCCTTTGGCCAGAAACTGCCCACTTTCATGAATGTGCCACATTCTGTGCTGGGAGGACAGAGGAAAGGAAAAAGCAATGGCATTTGTCTTAGCCCTCTTGTAAACACAGCTCTACCATATGTATAGGAAGATTCCCCTCCCTTGGAGATTTGGTTCTTGCAACTTCTCATTTCAGCCATGTTACTGTTTTAGGACTGCTTGGGATTGGGGAAGGGCGGGGTGAGTGACCTAGGGAGAGAGAGAAAAAATGGATGGTCTCCACTGCTCAATCTGAGTTTTAAGAGCTTCCTTTTCCTTTTCCTCACCCTAACTCAGAACTAGGGGGTATTTCTATGATGTTTCTTGTCTAGACCTCAGTAGTCACTCTCAGGTTTCAGCCTATATTGAGTTTCAAGTCAGGGGATACTAGATGAAAATAATGGTAAATTCCCAAAAGGTTCAGTGGCACCTGGGTGGCTCAGTTGGTTACACATCCAACTCTTGATTTCAGCTCAGATCATGATCTCAGCGTCCTGAGATCAAGGGAGCCAGCTTCAGATTCTCTTCCTCTGCCCCGCTTCCACTTGCACATGCATGCAAGCACGCATGCTCTCTCTCTCAAATAAATTTTAAAAAAATCTTTAAAAAAATAAAATAAAATCAGAAGCAAGGTGCCTGCTTTTGCCACCTCTATTCAGCACAGTAAACAAAGTCCTAAATAGAACCAACAAGAAAAAGAAATAAAAGGCATCCAATTTGGAAAAGAAGAAGTTACCTGTTTGCAAATGAAATGAACATATATATAGAAAACTCCAAAAATTCTACATCCAAAAAGCTTAGAATTAATAAAGAAATTCAGCAAAGTGGCAGGACACAAAATTAACAGAAAAAAACAGTTGCATTTCTATATACTAACAATAAACAATCTAAAAAGAAATGAACTAAACACCTCCATTAAAAGTAGCATCAAAAGGATTAAATACTTGGGAATTCACTTTAAAAAGGAACTGAAAGGGATGCATGGGTGGCTCAGTTGGTTAAGAGGCTGCCTTCGGCTCAGGTCATGATCCCAGCGTCCTAGGATCGAGTCCCACATCGGGCTCTTTGCTCGGCAGGGAGCCTGCTTCTCCCTCTGCCTCTCTGCCTGTGCTCACTCTCTCTCTCTGACTAATAAATAAATAAAAAAATAAAATAAAATAAATAAATAAATAAATAAATAAATAAATAAAAAGGAACTGAAAGACCTGTATAATAAAAAGTACAAAATATTGCCAAAAACAAACTAAAAGGCAATAAATAGACATCTCACGTTCATGGATTTGAAGACTTAATACTGTAATTGTATTAACATCAACACAGTAATGATGTTGATACTATCCAAAGCAATCTACACATACAATACAATCCCTATCAAAATCCCAACAATATTTCTGGGTTTTGGGGGGTATTTTTGTTTTGTTTTTTAGAAATAGAAAAATTCATCCTAAAATTCATATGGAACCTCAAGGACCCTAAATAGCAAATTAATATAATATAATATAATATAATCTTTTAAAAAATATATTATTTATTTATTTGACACAGAGATAGAGATCACAAGTAGGCAGACAGGCAGGCAGAGAGAGAGAGAGGGGGAAGCAGGCTCCCTGCTGAGCAGAGAGCCAGATGCGGGGCTCAATCCCAAGACCCTGGGATCATGACCTGAGCCGAAGGCAGAGGCTTTAACCCAATGAGCCACCCAGGTGCCCCAATATAATATAATCTTAATAAAAGGATAAAGTTGGAGGATTCACACTTCTAGATTTGAAAACTTACTATAAAACTATAATAGTTTAAATAGTCTGGTACTAGCATAAATATAGACATATAGAACCAATAAAATAAATATAAATTTAATATATTAATTATATTTTAATTATACATATAATTATATTATTATATTACATAATATAATAAAAAGCCCAGAAATAAACCTTCACATATTAGATCAAATGATTTGTAACAAGGGTGCCAAGACCATTCAATAAAGAAGGGATAGGCTTTTCAACAAATGGTGCTGGGAAAACTGGATATCCAAATGCAAAAGAATAAAGGTAGACCCTTACCTAATCCCATGTCAAAAAATTAACTCAAAAAGGATCAACAGCCTAACACAATAGCTAAAATGATAAAACTCTTAGAAGAAAATTTAGGCCAAAAGCTTCAAGACATTTGTTTGGCAATGATTTCTTGGATATGACACCAAAGGCACAGGCATAGACAAAATGGGCTTCATAAAAATTAAAAATGTTTACTCATCAAAGGACACTATCATTAGAGTTAAAGCAGGATATTTTGTAGAGGAAAATAATTGAAAATCATATAGCTGACTAATTATCAGGGATTAATATCTAGGATATATAAAGAGTTCCTACCACTCAACAACAAAAAACAAAGAACCTGATGCAAAACTGGGCAAAGGATTTGAACAGACATTTCTACAAAGAAGATATGTAATTGGTGAATAAGCACATAAAAAGATGTTAAACATCACTAATCATTAGGGAAAAATAAATCAAAACCAATATAAGATACTACCTCACACTCATTAGGATGGCTACTAACAAAAAACAAAAAAATTACAAGTGTAAGTGAGGATATGGAAAAACCAGAATCCTTGTGCACTTTTGGTGAAAATTTAAAATGGTACAACTGCTGTGGAAAATAGTATGAAGTTTCCTCAAAAAATTAAAAACAGAATGGCCATATACTCAGCAATTTCACTTCTGAGTTCCTACAGAAAGGAACAGAAAGTGAGGTATTGAATACATATTTGTACACTCATGTTCATAGCAGCATTATTTACAACAGCTAAAAGACAGAAATAACTCATGTCCATCAACAGAAAAATGGATAAAAAAATGTGGCATTTACATACAATGGAATTGTTACTCAACCTTGGAAAGGAGGGAAATTGATATATGTTACAATAGGGATGAATCCTGAGAACATTTTGCTAAGAGAAATAAGTTAGTCACAAAAGTAAAAATACTATATTACACTTTTTATAAAATGTACTAGAATACTCAAAAATATAGGTGGTAATTGTCAGGGGGTTGAGGAAAGGAGATGGGAAATTATTATTTAATGGCATAGAGTTTCAGTTGTGTAAGACAAAAAGTTCTAGAGATGGATAGTAGTGATAGTTACATAATAATATGAAAATATTTTATAGCACTGAAATATTCACTTAAAAATGGTTAAGAAGGCAAATTTTATGTGTTTTATCATAATAAAAAAGTTGAAGGAAAAACACAATAATTCATAAGAAAAATTTAATAATTCTAACTTGCTTACACCTAAAGCCATAATATTAAAATGAAAAATATTAAAACAAAGCTGACAAATGCACAAGTAATAAATGACACAGTAATAAATCTCACTTAATAATATGTAGATCGACCATGAAACATGAACATACAAGAAAAACGTTTAACAAGTTTTACCTAATGGGCCATCTATAAAATCCTGAATCCAATGACCTAAGAAACTCTACTCTTATCAAGTAAGCGGAACATCTACAAATGTTGATCATATATGTGACAACAAAAAAAAACTCAACAAAATACCAAAATATCATAAAGATCTTTTACTGACTGAAGAAAAATCCAATAAAAAGACACATAGAAGAAATCCTACACATTTAGAAATTCAAAAATAGACTTCTAAATAATTCAAGTGGAAATCATAAAAAGGAATTAGAAAAATTTTTGACTTGCAGGATGATAAAATGCTATATATTAAACTCCATGGAATTCAGCTGAAACAGAATTTTTTTTTTAAAAATTGGTAGCCCTAAATGCATATAGTAGAGCCATATAGCTATAAATTAATAAGCCTGATTACATTTTAAATCAAAAATTTAGAAAATAATAAAACAAATTTAAAAAGTAAAGTAAAAGCAGAAAATAATGAATTAGAAAACAATAAAACAATGGAATGAAGCCATGAAACCTAGTTTTTACAAGTATTCCCAGTATTGTCAAAACCCTTCCATGGCTTATCAAGAAAAAATGGAATAGGAAAGAGGCAAAATTCACAATGAAAAAGGAGACATAATTCTAATATAAGAGAAATTTTGGAATATTAATATTAGAAAATATATGGCAATAAATTTTAAAAATAAGATAAGATGGGCAATTTCCTAAAGAAAATCTTCACTTATGTCAAGAAAAAATAGAAAACCTGAGATGTAAATATTAATGAAATTTCATGAGAAACTGAAAAAACTACTCACAAAAAAATCAAATCATACAAAGCAAATTTATTAGCACCATGCTCTAACCAACTGAGCTAACCAGCCAGCTACAAGAGCAAATTTAAAAGCCTTACCAAATTCATATGGTTTTTCAATAAACCATATGAATTTGGTTTCATCTGGCTGATTGATTGACTGATTGGTGGGCAACAGAGCAAGGTTTATTGAGCCATAGCTAAGTGATAGTACCATGCTCCCAAGGAGGAAGGGGACCTGAGAGGGTTGCCCTCACATGGTTTTATAGGGCAGTTCTACCAAATCTTCAAGAAACAGACAAATCTATTATGCCAGTCATTAAAATCTGCCTTACTAATCACTGACTAGAGCTATCACAATTAATCCAGGGCACCAGCTGCTGCACTCTGAAATCCATTGCTGTGTTCATGTGAATGCCACACTTCCCAAGGGCTGTCTCCAGTCAATGACTAAGCATGGCAGGGATGGCGAAGTAGGCCTGATCCTGGGAGACGCAAACCTCTGATGAGTGATTTGGCTTGAGGAATGCACAGAATCTCAAGCTCTATCACTGAACTTCCCTTTTTTCTTGCTCTACTTCACAAAGATCAGATCAGCACTGTGATATAAAATATCTTTAAACTTCTCCCCTGCTCTTCCCTTTGCAGGAGTTTCCCCAATACATTTATTACATGTTTAATCCCATCTTGGTTGTCTGCTTCTCTGAGGACTTTAGTCTGTGGAACTATGAGGTTTAAAAAAAGGGATTTGGAAATGGCCCACTTATTCCTTGGCAGGCTTAAAGAACACCGTCAGCATTGGTAGTGGGGCACAGACAGTCCATGGAAGAACACTGCAACTGCTAAAGATTTCACCAGTGGAAACCTGGGGAAATCGCCTTCAAAAGAGACTAGGTTAGCTGATTGCTGCTATGTTGTATTAATACCTGCAGTGTGATAACAAGAGACTAAAGGTCATTAACAAACATTAGTCACTAAATACAAAGGCTAGAGGGTCCCTTTTATAGCTTTAACTGAGGTCCTTATCTTTGACATTGGGAAAGCCAATATGGATCAGCAGCAGACTGATGATCTAACTGTTAGAGTTGCAGAGCCCAAGATTATCAAATGCTCAGCCAGACCAGTTCTCTCATGCATACACAAGGGCCATGGCTGGGAAAAACTAGCCCTTGAAATATGGGATAGGAATATTTAGAGTGGAATATCAAGAACAGTGCTTTAAACTATGAATCTGTTGGTTCTACAATTCCCTTCCTTAGTAACAGAGACAATAGACTTGTCCCTAATGAGCTGTCACCACCTCCTCACCTGCTTGCCAGTCTGATAACTATTTTTTTTAAGATTTTATGTACTTGCTTATTTGACAGAGAGAGAGAGACAGACAGACAGAGACAGAGAACTAGAACATGTACAAGTAAGGGGAAGAGCAGAGGAAGAGCTCCATGCTGAGCACAGAGTGAAGCAGGCCTGGTTTCACAGCCCTAAGATCATGACCTAAGCAGAACTCAAGATGGATGCTTAACCAACTGAGCCATCCAGGCACCCCATAACTAGGGTTTAATGACAGCATAATACATCTTGGCCTCATAAGAAAAGGAAGATACATATACCTGAAAGAGCTATACCAATAAGCTAGAATGTACTGACACGAACCAGAGAAGTATGACAGAAAGTGGATTTTGGTGGTGTTTGTTCAAGAAGGATGGCAGGTAAGACTGGATAAACAAGAACTTACGAATTTTCATGCATATTCTCAAGACCACAGGAGATATAATGTCATACTGAGGACTCCTGAAGAGGGGATGGGGAAAACTTGCTGTTGGAGTGATTCTTAGAATCCTGGAGAAAGCAATGGTCAATTAAAGTGTAATGGAAATGCCTGAGTTGCCCAAGCAGATGGAAGAGAAAGGAATAAAGAAGCCAACAGAAGGAATATGCTAGAATGGGTATACTATGTAAGGCCAAAAGAACTACCAGCAGATTATGTCCCATGGGATACATCATTCACCAAGGCAACTAGAGAAGGAACATGTTGATGAGAGGGGCATCAGCTTCACTAAGAAGTTCAGTGGTGGCATTCTTCTGTAGACCAGAGCTGACAAGAAGAGAGGCAGTAATAGGGGTAGACATTAAGAAAGGGACCCCTAAGTAAAAGATACCAGGTGTCAGGGCTTAGCTGATAAAATCCAAGGCCCATAATTACCATAATGATCAATAAGATTGTTGGAGCAGACAAGGAGACTTCCCCACAAAGAGCTGTGGAGATGACTAATAATGTATGGCATCTTCAGGGCTCAAAGAGGTGGGCGGACAACAATGGTGCTATTTAACATTTACTTTTGTTTTAAGCAAGAATGAGGAAACAACAGGCTGAGAATTGTTCTGTCAATAGAAAAATCATGATCCTCTGTCCAGTGCCCAGATAAGCTAATTTCCAGATCCAGAACCCATTGACTGAACAGGTAGCTGGGTTCATAGAAGAAAGAACATCCTGAAACATCTTGAAAAGTGTGTAAAGTGATCCTCAAAGGGACCTTTGTATGATTCCTATCCATAATTGTGTATAATTGTGTATATAATAGGCATATAATAGTTATATATACAGTACAAGAGGAATAAGTAGATATTTTAATTAATATCAGACACTGGGTGAGAGATGACACAGATACTCAAGGATTAAATGTCAATAATGGCACCTTGTTAGATTTAGGGTGTCTTCAGGAGTCATGTAACAAATTTTTGCTAAAATCTGGCTCACTGTGGACCAACTGTGTCTATGGATCCAAGCAGTGATAATTTCCCCAGTTCTTAAGTATATAATGAGAATTCATGGAGAAGGTGGTTGGAGCAACCTCTACATTGTGTCCCTGGCCTGTAGGTAAGATCCATCACAGTGAGAAAGACCAAGCGGCAACCTCTAAAACTACCCTCCATCTGGTTAAGATGGTAAATTAAAAGCATTGTCATCCCAGGGGCTTAGTGCAATTCCGTACCACCTTAAAATTCTAAAAGGTGAAAGGGCAGTGGTACCTACTCTATCTCCATTTAATTTACCAGGCTTAGCTTTTCAGATTCACACAGACTTACCTTTCCACTTTACATTACAGACAAAAACATTTATTTTTATTTTTTTATTATGTTAGGTTAGTCTCCATACAGTGCATTCTTAGTTTTGGATGTAGGGTGCCATGATTCATTGTTTACATATAACACCCAACATTTATTTTTAAAATAATTCCCTTCCAGTTTTCTAAGCATTTATTATGTTATACTACAGACTCTCACAATAAAAAAAATCCTTTAGTTCTATATATGAAAGGACTGAGATTTTCACCTAACTATGAGCTACTTATGATTGTATAGAAAGCTAAGATCAGAGCCAGGCTATGCCTATAAATGATCTCCCTGTACTTGCCCAATCCTGTTACCCCTGAACTATGCCCAATAGAGAGGTAAAAATTGACAGAGTTTGTGAACAGGCCTCCATCGAATCATGGCTAAACTGAAAAGCTGACATTCACCTTTGCTATATCAGTAACTCAGAAACAGCCACAGCAGTAATAGGGACCTGACTGAAGGACGTCCATAAATGCTGACTTGTTTAAAACGTTCTTTTAAAACTTAGCAGTAGCTTTATTAAAAAAAAAAAAAACCTTTAAAATATTCTATCCGTGTTTTTTCTTAACAATGAGATAATTTTAAAACTAATTTCCATTTCACTACTGAAAGAAATTTAAATGACAAAAAAGCACATCAAATATATTTTATCTCACACAACAGGTAGAATATTTTATTTCACTTTGTCCATGATGACAACATAATAAATAGGATCATCTCTAAGACATGGTACACATTAACACTAGCTTTTACTTAATAAAAAAAGCTATTGAACTTAAATATGCATACAAATTCAAAAGCTTAAAATAAAACCCTAAACATTTAATAATTTACATATATATTCAACTTTGTGAATTTTTATACAGAGTCGAACTTTTCAGTATATTTCCATCCACACTTTTCTGCATCAAAAACCAGTTTTATTTTGATGCTTTAATAATGGTTGATTGTAACTTCTAATACTTTCCAAAAACATACTAGAACCTGATAAATAGCCCTAAAATCCATTTATACTCAGAAGAACAAAGTCATAAACATTAACTATACTTAAGATGTTTCCTCTTTTCATTTTAAGAGACAAATTTAAAGTATGCACACGTTAGTGATAAATGTGTTTATAGCATTAAATTCTGGAAATCACGACATTTAAAGGGACAGAGACGAACAAGACTGTTTTCAGAGCAAAGTGACCGAAGTGACAAATGCTTCAACAACAGAAGAGGATAAAGAGACAGGGAATATATAAATTGGAAAAAAGAGTTTAGAAAACTGAAGGGCTATAAATGGAGATGAGAGATGAGACTTGCTCTGTGTTGGACCATATGGATGAATGAGAAGTGGTGTTATGGGGAGACAGATTTCATCTCAATTATAAAGAACAATTATAAAGAACAATTAGTTATCTAAAGATAGAAAATGCTATCTCAGGAGATGGTGCGATTTCGTCATTAAAGGCATTCGGGCATAAGCTAGATGAGGGGTTGGGCAAATTATGTGTACAGGCAGAACTCAGCCCACCAGATGCTTTTGTAATAAAGGTTTATTGGAATAGAACCACTCCCATTTGTTTCCTTACTGGCTCTATCTGCTCTAATACTATAGGAGCAAGTTTGCATACATGCAACAGAGATGATATAGCCCACAAATCCTGAAATATTTGGCCCTTTACAGAAAATGTCTGCTGACCCCTGTGGGGAAGGTATTAGGAATTTAAGTATTGTATGGATGTCTGGACAAGATAACCAACAATGGTTACACTGGTGTTTAAGAAAGTTCTTGGCATATCATCTGTCAAGGATTGGGCTGTACAGGTTTCTTCACTTAGTATAAAGTAACCCAGCCAACTTGGTGAATGGAAGCCAAAATTCATACTGCATTCTGTAAAGCTGTGTGCCATAATATAGGGTTATGTCTGCCAAAAGGAGGACACACATTTGTCTAATTCGCATGAAGGCACCCAGTGGATCAGCACAACCTGTATATACAATAATCATATTAACAAAAATAACCTCTGTTCCTATCCAGATGATCTAAGATGCCATAACAAGATATCCTATCACTGACTCACTGGTTCTCCCAATTCAATGTTTTTTTTATTTACATCCCATGGAAATAATAGATGTTCCCTGAAAGGGTTTTCATGTTTTAAGAAAGGCTACAAACTCTACCCTCTCTTTTAGAAAGATACATTGCAAATTAGCACATTAAAAACTCTAAGGGGGAAAAAAAAACTTGTAACATCAGTAGTAGAAGTAATGTTAGTTATAAGCAAACTAAAAGAGCCCTATTTTCCAGAGTTGTTAATTACAGAAACTTTCTTATTAACTTATTGTTAATACCTCAGATAATAATGTTCTAGGGAATGATGTTCTATTCAAAGTCATATTTAGCATTTCCAGATTAAAAGCTCACTGAGGACAATAAATATATTCCCTACAGATTTTGAGTACAGTGTGCTAAATGTGGTAATTTCCTAACAAACAACTGAATTGATCTAATGCTATTCCTAATCAATATAGTAGATATACTGCTAATTTCATTAATTAAAGCAGGCCTTAATTACCTATGCAACAGGAACATAAAGTTATTATCTTCTTTCCACTGACTCCATTAGCAATTAAATAGTATAATAGCAAAATAATCTTGACAAGTATATTTCAAGTATACTTGACAAGTATATTTCAGCTCTGTGGTATATACTTAAGCATATAAAACCAGTCAAGACACATCATTATATTTTAGGGTTAGAGATTTGATAAATTACCTAACAGGTTGATAGAACATCATCAGAATATAGGTTTAATAAATTCAAAGTCAGTAAAAGCAAATTACCTGAAGAAGGTGACAAAAAACTGCACAAGATCCATGATTGTATTGTGTTGTGAGAATGCAATCTGAAAAATCAAAATAAAAGAAAGTTTGAAATTCAACATATACTCTTTCCCAATATCTGTGGTGATGTTTCATGACATTTGTAAAACAATATTTTGAAATCATGAAAAGATTTGGATCACTATATTATAAATAATATATGCTGAAATCAAAACTGCATCTAGAACACCTAGTAAAGTTAACCAACAATGATGAATTTTAAATATGCTATTACATCAATGACTTTAAAAACTATTACAAAATTACTTCAAGAATGTATGTGAAGTTTCACATGTAATCCTATAACATATTAAATGTACCTAATAAAAACATGTAAATGAGTTTCTTCATTTAATAATGATCACACTGCCTATTAATATAACTAACTGCTTGTAAGCCAAAAGATAATAACAAATTTCTACTCTATCAAGGAAACAGAGGATTTGTTCTTTCCCATATATTTTTGTCTAAAGAAGCTGTATGTATGCATATAATTATTTTGTTATACTCTACTCAAAAAGTAAAATACGTCATCTTGTTTTATAATTTCATGTTAATAAGAAATGAATTTTCAGAGATGAAACTGGCCAATAAGCTAAAGTTGTTTTACATTTCTGCTAATGTAGAGATTATACTGTAACACAGGTCTTCAGGAAGCGCTACATAGTATATTAGTCAATAATGCAGTATCTGATTAGAGAATTTCTGATTTTGAAATCACCTTTTCATTTAATAAATGTAAATATTTTGGAAAACTATTTACTTGTCTGTGTCTCAGTTCTTCCATATGTGAAAAGTAGTAATAAAATACCTACTTCATAATGCTAGAGGAAAGATCAACTGAATTAATAAAAATTCTTGGCATAATACCTGGCATATAGTAGGTACAATATAATGAATATTATTATACTTTTATATATATAAAGGAGTTAGTCAACATAAGTGAATTTTCCCAGACAGCTGAAATTTAACCATTAAGGTATTGAAATCTCTTTTTCCTTTAATAATTTTTTATGAAAATGTTCCAAAAACATGGAATTGATTTTCCACTTCCAGTCCAAATAGACTTACAGGGATGAGAGATATCTCCTCCCTTAAACAACTAGAAAACAATACAAAGTATATGAAAACAAAAACTTTCAGACATTGGGAAAAAAGTAGAAGAAGACATAATCCATAAGTAAAGGAGAACAAAAGAGATGAGACTTAAAATAATCCCAGGTTTCAGTACAAAGAAATAACACTAAGGAATTTAAATGGCATTCTAGATAAGAAATATCAGTATCTCTTATATAAAATAAAGAATTATAGTCAGTTGAGAAGGTGGTTTAATTTTTGGCATATACATGATGGCTTAAATATAATGGCATTCGTTTCCAAAAAGCTTCTAAGCATTTGAAGAATTACAGAGCACTTATACAGAGAGTGAGGAAAGATAATTGCTAGTAGGAGATTGTTATATGTGAAAATGTCTTAAAAGATTTAAGAAAAAAAAATGTCTTTTTAAATGGGAAAAATACAAATGAATTTTCTCCCCAGTTGACTATCCATGAGAGTATGTTAGAAACAGATCTTGCCCTTTCTGGGTCCACATAGCTAAGTACTTTGGAACAAAAATCATGCTTCGAGACAAGTAAGTAAAACACTGATATATATGAAAACATCCACAATTTCCTACTTTTCCCCAAAGAATACCTGAATAAAGTAGTACTTAAAAGGAAGTTCTGCCAGCTATAACCATGAACTAAAGCACTAAAACATTTTAAAACTTCAACTATATTATCTAACTCTACCTATTAATATAATTTACAAAAATGAAAGTTTTCATTAGTGATATGAATGATATTTTGACTCCAGCTTATATGTAGAGAATAATCTGGGATTCCACTCCCATGGGGTGATAAGACACATAGACTTTCCAAATTAACACATTTTCTAATTTGTCATAGTGCCAGCTGCAGTTCTTCACAAATTAAGATGCAATGTAATGCTTGAACATGAAGTAAAGTACTATTTGCAGACTTCAATCTACTTTTGTTGCACAGAATACTCTACCTTTCACACTGAGGAGCATGATGACGGGGTAAAAACTGATGGGGGAGGTCACTGCCAGAAACTGTATCTTAAATACAAACTGCTTTAAAAATAGAAGTAATGCCCTAAAGTAATGAATCTCTTAGCATAAATGTACTCAAGATTAAATGCAGATGTGGCATAAGCAATCTTTGCACTCAGCATATCATCTGAATGCTTGAGCCTCAAGTTGAAAAGCATTCCATTTTGTTTGTTCAAAAGGAAAGTCAGTACTACAAGTGTTGTGAAAATCTTTCAAAATGTTTCTCCACTTGAGATTATCTGTAGGAAGTTCCACAGGAGACAGCCCTGGAAAATACTAGGTCAGACAGTTCATTCTCAGCCACAGGCTTACTAACAGATCACACTGATTCTAGAAATGGAAGGCAGATCCAAGGATGATTTGGTATCACTGGTGAACAAGGCCCAGCAGATACTATTTCACTAATTCACGCAAATTCCCTCATATATGGTGCCAATTTATTTACCCATCAAATAATTTAACTTCAGGGCACCTCGGTGGCCAAGCGGGTTAAGCCTCTGCCTTCGGCTCAGGTCATGGTCTCAGGGTCCTGGGATCGAGCCCCGCATTGGGCTCTCGGCTTCCCCTCTCTCTCTGCCTGCCTCTCTGCCTACTTGTGATCTCTCTCTCTCTCTGTCAAATAAATAAATAAAATCTTTAAAAAAAATTTTACTTCATATCTAGTACATTCTGAATATCAAATCAAGTTCTTAAATTTATCAGTGAAAAATAACATCAAAATTCCTAATGGTGGTGGTGGTGACAGCAGACAAAAGAGGTCATAATAAGAAATTATATAGTGTGTTAGAACTTGGTAAGTGCTAATGGGAAAAGAAATATTAAAGTATCCTATTTTTTGGTAACATTGTATGTTAACTATAATTTTTAAAAGTATTATATTTTCTATATTAACATAAGTAAAAGAAGAAATCACTCTTTAGTGTCTAAAAGTATGTAGAAGTGCTGAGAAGAGACAGGAGGAAATGTAGGGGTAGCAGAAAAATATGAAACATAACATCATGTTTAATCTATCTGTCTGTCCTCATTTTTTCTCTACTTAGATGAGAATCCAGCAGCCCCAGGCCCTTTCCAATGCAACTAGAAGGTAGAAGGCCAACAAGAAAAGGAATAAAAATATACAGAGGAGAACCATTTTAAGTGAGATTGAGCACTGGTCTTCACATCGCTGGCTGGCTAGTTCTTATCCAGATCTCACCTCAAATTACACACTTCTCTAAAACACTCTCTGAAGTAGGTGCTGTCTCTCTTATTCTGTATTCTTATATGAACCTATTTCTTTTATGCTTTAGCCTGAAACGATCTTATTTTATTAGTTGATCATTAGTTAAAATGTCTTTCTCCACTAAAATGTAAGCTCCATGAGAATAGTAGCCTTGTTCATATTGTTCAGAGCACTGTTCTAAAACCTAGAACAGCATTTGGTACATAGTAAGCATTTATTAAAAGTTTGCCAAATAAATGAATATAGTGAGTAGCAAAATTTAGCATGAGAGTATTCTTAGGGCTCCATATATCCTTAAGTGCCATGAGAGGAAGTAGGCATAGATGTTATTCTGAAAAATATTTTTGAATTTTTTATTTATTTGAATTTGTTTCATAAATCAGTAGTCATATAGACTATAACTACCTGCTTATTACAGATCATAATATATTATTTTTCCTTAAAAAATGATATTTATTATGTAGCTCAAAAGATAGAAAATATATGCTTCTTGTATAAAAATGTTTTTATTTACTTTTAGTCATAGAAAAATTTTATAAGGTCTACCATTTATAATTTTAGCTATAATATTTTGAAATCAGGGTATCAGAAATGATTTCTTAATATGTATTTTCACCTCAGCTTCTTAATTTCAACAATAAACATTTTTAAACCTATTGGCTTCTAGAAATTTCTTTCAGTAGGTGAACTGCATCAGACTGCAATCTTATCTAAAATAGGTGGCAGTACCTGAAATATTATTTTTTAAGCCAATGAAAAAACAAATAAGACTGCTTTAAAAAAGTGATCATTTAGACAATTTTATTTAGAAAACAGTGACTCAAATCAATACCAATAACAACACCATAACTTTGTAGTGTCCCTGAGAGTATATCTCCTAAGGATATAGAATATTTCTGACTCTAAAATCTGTTAGGATCTAATTGGAAAGATTTCTATTGGCTGATGCCATTGCTAGAACATGGCCCTTTACAGATAATCAATATGTCCCATTTTGGTTCTGTGGTCTTTCCCATGAAAAATAAAAGAAGTTCACTCAAGGTTATTGAAAGTTAGGTCATTGAAAGGTCAAGGTCATTGAAAGTTAGTTTTAAACCAGTATAAATGCACCCCTGAAATTCCTTTTCCTAAATGATGTTATTCAAGTTATCCCATAATTATTCAAAGAAAATTAATCAAAATCAAGAGACCAACTATGGTAAAATGGTAAAATATCATAATATCCTAATTTTCTCCAAGTTTTTAAAAGGCACCCAAACAAGTGACATGCTGAAAAATTGAGTTAGCCAAAACTGTAGCAACAGTGATGATGATAATATATTTTAACCATTTGATCTTACATGCAAATTCATATTGAAAACATGTCTAAAATCTAAAACCTGAATTTAATATATGCTACATTTTTCATTAATTAGTAATAATTAATAATCAAAATGATCAACATTTTGAGTTTATGATTTGATAAAGAAATCTCCATTAAATATCTTTGGGTAGAGAAGTAAATTAATAGCTTGATATTTACCACAAAATGTCAGAATTTGTAAGGGAGAAAAAAATGTTAATTTGGAGGACAAATTGGTGTGTTTGTGCAAAATGTCAGCCTGCCATAAATAAACTCCGCTATAATATGTGATAAACAAAAATGAAAATATAAAGGGATGTGCTGAAATCATCAAATTCATTTAACAAACTGAAAGTAAAGGAGAAGTTCTTCAAACCATTGTATAGATCACAGTCTTTCAAAATGATGACATAAAAGCATACTTACATAATAGAAGTTAGTCAATTACTGATATTTCAAAGACAAGCTATGTTTCAGCCAAGCAATTCAAGATCTTGTGGGTTTATTTATCCAATGTTTTTAAATAAATAAAAGCAAACTGGAGCTTAAGCTAGCTATTACTGGATAAATTCAACCATGATAATCTATTCCAGATAAGCACAGAATTCCTATAGATCATTAACATGATGTTTATTAATGTAATAATGTGTATCATTCCTGATAAATATTTCAAAATATAGAGCTAAATGGAAAATAGATGATTTTTAAAAGAATAAAACCTATTTCCAGATATAAACATGTGAAATGAACTTACCAGCCAATTCTGCATAAATATTACACAAATTTCTGATTATACATTCCTGAACATTGTTTTAAAAAAATTACTGGGTTTAATTCTTTTTAAAGCAAATAATTGCCTCACATTCCTCATTACTTTCCTCCTGGTTTAATGCAAAGACATAAATGGTTTCCCTCTCTTCATCTCAGAGTGCTCTGGTCACTCCTCACCCAGATGACAAAATGTTCTTTTTAAAACTGAAAAACATTTCTCTAATTCCCCTTTCCACAATTCTACACTCTCCTGACAAATATCGTCATTATTAACCAAAGTTCATAATGTATTCAGATATCCTATTTTTATTCCTGGATTCCATCCAGGATAACAAATAACATTTAGTCATTATGTCTCCTCTTGGCTATGACAATTTCTCAGACTTTGTTTTATATTATTTTCACAGTTCTGAGGAGTAATAGTAAGGTATTTGGTAGAATGCATGTCAAGCAGCATTCATAAAGTGTTTTTCTTATGATTGGGCTGAGGTTATGGAGTTTTTAAAGGAAGACCATAAAAATTACAGTGCAATTTTTATCACTTCACACTAAAGGTACAGATTATCAATGTGACGTATTTCTGCTGATGTGAACATTGTTGACCTGGCTGAGACAGTGTTTGTCAAAGGTTTGGTTTCTCCTGTAAAATTACTTTTTTTAATACTTTTCCATATGGCACTTGTTAGAAAGTGTTCTCATGCACATTTAAGAAGTGGGAAATTAACAGGCTACCTTCTTTGACACATATTATTTACATATATTTGGAAACATGTGACATTTTTCCATTTATTTATTTATTTATTTATATCTGTATGGTATCATGTATGCCTATTTTATACCTTACAGTATGATCCAATAGTACCCTCTTTGTTGCTGAAACTGTTCCAGCTTTGGCCACTGGGAGTTCTTTCATTTGATTCTTGTATCCTTTTGAAATATTCCCATAATTGTCTTTTGTTATTTGTTTCACCTCTTCCTTACTTTATGGCACTATAAAATACTCCAAGATCATTTTGAGCATTTGCTACCCTAGTCCTTGAATCAACCATTTCTTCCAAGTAGTTTCTTTACTGGAGAATGGTATTAGAAACCAAACCCTAGGCAGTAGGCTTGCTTGCTGATACTATGTTGTCATTGTTTCTAGGCCTTCTGAACAAAGAAATATATGTGTGTTTACTAACACGTGGCTGTACACATATCTACAAATATTTCTACACATACAATCATTTGTTTCTATATTAAGCTAATCATGAGTTCATACTGATGTCTATACATGCTTTTTTAAAGATTTTATTTATTTATTTGACAGAGAGAGATCACAAGTAAGGAGAGAGGCAGACGGGAGGAGGGGGCAAGCAGGCTCCCCACTGAGCAGAGAGCACAATCCAGGGCTTGATCTCGTGACCCTGGGATTATGACCTGAGCCGAAGGCAGAGGCCTTAACCCACTGAGCACCCAGGTGTCCCATACATGCTTTTAAGACAGCTTTCATCAGATACAGGAATATTATATATGAAAATTTATATATATTTATTTACCTAGAAATATAGATTTCTAGAAGCTGATTCTGTTTAACGATCAACAAAATTCATTAAGTCTCTAGTCAAATCAAGTAAGAGAAGTCACAAATTACCAATATCAGGAATGAAAGGGGGACATTACTATAGACCTAGAGAAATGAAGAGGATAATAAGGTAATTTTTCAAACAAACGAATTGCCATGAATTCAATATCCTTGGTGAAATGGAAAACTTCACTGCAATACACAATATAATATAGCTCTTCTAAGGAAAAAATAGATAACCTAAATAGTTATTAAGCACATTAGATTTTTAATTTAAAACCTTGAAAGAACACAACCAAAACAACAAAATAATCAACTATAGGCATATGAGTTCATTGGAGAATTCTCAATATTTAAGTAGTATCACATCTATACATCCTATTTTAGAAGACAGAAAAGGATATAACACTTTAATTAACACATATTTTGTGAGACCAACACTATTCTGAGAAAAAAATCAGACAAAGGCATTATAAGAAAAAAAAATCTAGACACAAATTTTATCTTTCATTTATATAGAAGCAGAATAAAATCTCAATAAATATTAGCAAGTTGAATCCAGCAATATATAAAAAGGATAATAAATCAATACCACTGTTGTTTATCCCAGAAATGCAGAACTGGTTCAACATTCAAAGTTAATCAATTCAACTTACCCAGCCTAAAGACTAAAAGTGAATTACCAGAAAACTATTCCACAAGATGCAGAAACATATTTGAAACAATTCAACACCAATTATTGATTAAAAAACTATCAGTAAAATAATATAGAAGAAAATTTCTCTAAAGAACTATTTGAAAAACCTTTAGCTAACATAATAATTAATGGTGAAGAATGGAATGCTTTCCTTGTAAGATTGACAATAAGGTGAGCGGAGGAAGCAGGATGGTGAAGGAATGGGAGACTGAAATAGAATTAGGTCCCAGGAGTTCAGCTAGATAGTTATCAAACCATTCTGAACACCTACAAACTCAACAGGAGATAGAAGAGAAGAAGAGCAGCAATTCTAGGAACAGAAAATTGACCACTTTCTGGAAGGTAGTACATGCAGAGAAATGAATCTGAAGCAACAGCAAGATAGACTGTGTAGGAGTGGCCATCTCCCAGCCAGGAGTAGAGCAACGGAGCACAAAATCAGAACTTTTACAAATCTGCTCCATTGAGGGACATCACTCCAGAGGCTAAGCCCTCAAGGGGACAGTGGGGTCTCAGGACCCACAAAGTCAGAAAGATTGGGGATGTCTAAATGTGGCAGAGCTCCCAGGAAACAGAGCGGAGAAGCTGGCTATAGAGACAGAGCTGAGGAATGAGCTCCCAGATCAGGGATACCTTAAGCTATGATCAAAGGCACAGCTGAACCACTGCTCTTCAAGCAGGGACCCCACAGTGGCAGATCAGAAAGACTCCCTCCTTCCTCCTCCAGGAGGAGCAGAGCAGTAGCACGTGGCAGGAATCTGCTGGGTTTGGAGACTCCAAACGAGGATGTGTGCTAGAGATAGAAATGCTCAGTCCCAGGTTGGGTGAGCTCGGAGTACCGCCGGAGACCAGGTATAGGGGAGGAATTGACTGCTTTTCTCTGACAGTGCACTGAGGAGTAGGGCCCTGGGCTCTTGGCTCCTCCAGGCTAAAGACCGGGAGGCCACTATTTTCATTCACATCCTCCAAAGATCTATGGGAATCATTCAGGGACCAAAAGCTGTGGAGAGCGAACCCAAGCTGATTATTTAGCCTGACCCCTGGCAAGGATGGTGCAATTCTGCCTTGGGCAAAGACATTTGAGAATTACTGCAACAAGCCCCTCCTCTAGAAGATCAGCAAGAACATCCACCCAAGACCAAATTCACATACCAACAAATCAACAAGAACTGCAGAACTGGAGAGCTAAAGGAAAGCAACACATAGAATTCATGACTTTTTTCCATGATTCTTTAGTCTTACAAAGTTAAATTTTTTTATTTTTATTTTTTCTTATTCTATTTTTTAACTTTTCCTTTTTCCTCCTTTAACGTTTATTAACTATTTTAACTTATCAATATCGTTTTTTAAAAATCTTTTTAAATTTTCATTATTAAATTCATATTTTATCTCTTCATTGTATTTAACCTTATTTTTTGTATACATATACTTTTTTTTCTTTAAAATTTTCAGGATACAATTTCTTCTAATTAATCAAAATACACCCTAAATCTAGCTGCACCCTCATCACATTTTTTTCTTCTTTTCTCAACCAACTTATCTTCTAAATTCTTTAGAATCTTTTTAAATTTTCATCTTTATAATCATAGTCCATCCCTTCATCATATTTAGCCTTATTTTTGTATGTATATGAATATATATATGCATATAAATATATATAACTTTTTCTTTCCTTAAAATTTTGGGAGGTAGTTTCTTCTAAGAGACCAGAATACACCAAAAATCAAGTGGGTGTCTCTGTTCTATTCACCAGTATGTACGTGTGTGTGTGTATATATACACATATATATATATGAGTTTAAAAATATATATATGTATATATACATATATATTTTTATATATGTGTATATATAAAATGCATATATGTATATATAAATATATATACACATGTATGTATATATTTATATATAATGTATATATGTATATATAAATGTGTATATATATGTGTATATATAAAGAGTTTAAAAAATATATATGTGTATATATACATATATATATTTTTAAACTATTTCCCCCTTTCCTCTCCCCCCGTTCTCGGGTCTCTTCTGATTTGGTTTGTGTATATTTTTATACGGTCATTGCCACCCTTTTAGAATTTTACTCTCTCATTCATATATTCTTATCTGGATAAAATGACAAGGCAGAACAACTCACCATAATAAAAAGAACAAGAGGCAGTACCAACAGCTAGGGAACTAATCAATATGGACATTAGTAATATGTCAGAACTAGAGTTCAGAATGATGATTACCAAGGTGCTAGCAGGGCTCAAGAAAGGCATGAAAGATATTAGAGAAACCCTTTCTGGATAACTAAAATCCATTTCTGGAGAAATAAAAGAACTAAAATCTAACCAAGTTGAAATTTAAAAAAAGGTACTAAGAAGGTACAATCAAATATGGCTCTTACTGCTAGGATAAATGAGGCAGAAGAGAGAATTAGTGATATAGAAGACCAAATGATGGAGAATAAAGAAGCTGAGAAAAAGAGAAACAAACAACTACTGGAACATGAGGGGAGAATTTGAGAAGTGATACCATAAGATGAAACAATATTAGAATAATTGGGATTCCAAAAGAAGAAGACAGAGAGAGAGGGGAAGAAGGTATATTGGAGCAAATTATAACAGAGAATTTCCCTAATACGACAAAGGGAACAAGCATCAAAATTCAGGAAGCAGAGAGAACCCCCTCAAAATCAACACAAATAGGTACATACCCTGTCACCTAATAATAAAACTTACAAATCTTAGTGACGAAGAGAACATCCTGAAAGCAGCTTGGAAAAAAGGTTTTTAACATACAATGGTAGAAATATTAGATTGGCAGTAGATTTATCCACAGAGACTGACAGGCCAGAAAGGACTGGAATTATATATTCAGAGCATTCAATGAGAAAAACATGCAGCCAAGAATACCATATCCAGCTAGGATGTCACTGAAAATAGGAGAGATCGAAGCCTGCTTCCCCCTCTCTCTGCCTGCCTCTCTGCCTACTTGTGATCTCTCTCTCTGTCAAACAAATAAATAAAATCTTAAAAAAAAAAAGAAAGAAAATAGAAGGAGAGATAAAAAGGCTTCTAGGACAACTGAAAATTAAAACAATTTTCAAACACCAAACCAGTCTTACAGAAAATACTGAAAGGTGTCCTCTAAACAAAGAGACAGCTTAAAAGTAATAGACCAGAAAGGAACAAAGACAATATACAGTAAAAGTCACCTTACAGCAATACAATGGCAGTAAATTCATATCTTTCAATAGTTACCCTAAATGTAAATCGGCTAAATGCCCTAAGCAAAAGACACAAGGTATCAGAATGGATTTAAAAAAAAAAAAGACCCATTGATATGCAGTCTATAAGAAACTCATTTTAGACACAAAGACACCTCCTGATTTCACGTGAGGGAGTAGAAAACAATTTACCATGCTAATGGACAACAAAAGAAAGATTTAGATTTCTAAGCTAAAGACAACAATAAGAGATGAGGAATGGCACTATATCATACGTAAAGGGTCTGTCCAACAAGATCTAACAATTTTAAATATCTATGCCCCTACCATGGGAGCAGCCAATTATATAAACCAATTAGTAACAAAATCAAAGAAACACATCGACAATAATACAATAATAGTAGGGGACTTTTACACCCCCCCCTCACTGAAATGAACAGATCATCTAAGCAAAAGATTAACAAGGAAATAAAGACCTTAAATGACACACTGGACCAGATGGACATCACAAATATATTCAGAATACTCCATACCAAAACAACAGAACCCACATTCTTCTCTAGTGTACCTGTAACATTCTCTAGAATAGATCACATCCTGGTTCACAAATCAGGTCTTCACCAGTACCAAAAGACTGGGATCATTCCCTGCATATTTTCAGACCACAATGCTCTGAAGTTAGAGCTCAATCACAAGAGGAAATTTGGAAAGAACTCAAATACATAGAGGCTAAAGAGCATCCTACTAAAGAATGAATGGGTCAACCAGGAAATTAAAGAAGAATTGAAAAAATTCAGGCAAACAAATGATAATGAAAACACAATGGTTCAAAATCTGTGGGACAGAGCAAAGGTGGTCCTGAGAGGAAAGTATATAGAGATACAAGCCTTTCTCAAGAAACAAGAATGATCTCAAGTACACAACCTAATCCTACACTTAAAGGAGCTGGAGAAAGAACAACAAAGAAAGCCTAAAACCAGCAGGAGAGGAGAAATATTAAAGATCAGAGGATAATCAATAAAACAGAAACCAAAAGAGCAGTAGAACAGATCAACAAAACTGGGAGCTGGTTCTATGAAAGGATTGATAATGGTTCTATAATAAGACTGATAAACTCCTGGCCAGACTCATCAAAAAGAAAAGAGAAAGGCTCCAAAATAATAAAATCATGAATGAAAGAGGAGAGATCACAACCAACACAAAGAAATACAAACAATTATATGAACATATTATTAGCAATGATACGCAAGCAAATTTGACAATCTGGAAGAAATGGATGCATTCCTAGAGACATATAAACTACCAAAACTGAACCAGGAAGAAAAAGAAAACCTGAACAGACCCATAACCAGTAAGAAGATTGAAGCAGTCATCAAAAAATCTCCCAAAATACAAGAGCCCATGGTCAGATGGCTTCCCAGGGGAATCCTACCAAACATTTAAAGAAGAATTAATACCCATTCTCCTGAAACTATGCCAAAAAATAGAAATGGAAGGAAAACTTCCAAACTCATTTTATGAGGCCGGTATTACCTTGAACCAAAAACCAGGTGAGGACCCCATCAAAAAGGAGTACAGACTAATATCCCTGATGAACATAGATGCAAAAATTCTCACCAAAATACTAGCCAATAGGATCCAACTGTACCTTAAAAGGATTATTTACCATGACCAAGTGGGATTTATTCCTGGGCTGCAAGGTTGGTTCAACATCCGCAAATCAATCAATGTGATACACTACATTAATAAAAGAAAGAACAGGAACCATATGATACTCTCAATAGACGCTAAAAACACATTTGACAAAGTGCAGCATACTTTCCTGATCAAAACTCTTCACAGCATAGGCACAGAGGGTTCATACCTCAATATCCTCAAAGCCATCTATGAAAAACCCACAGCGAATATCATTATCAATGGAGAAAAACTGAGGGCTTTTCCACTAAGGTCAGGAACACAGCAGGGATGTGCACTATTACCACTGCTATTCAACAGAGTAATAGAAGTCCTAGCCTTGGCAATCAGACAAAAGAAATAAAAGGCATCCGAATCAGCAAAGAAGTCACTCTCACTCTTGCAGAAAATATGTTACTTTATGTGGAAAACCCAAAAGACTCCACTCCAAATCTTCTAGAACTTATACAGGAATTCAGTAAAGTGTCAGGATATAAAATCAATTCACAGAAATCAGTTGCATTTCTGTACACCAATAGCAAGAAAGAAAAAAGAGATATTAAGGAGTCGATCCCATTTGCAATTGCACCCAAAACCATAAGATATCTAGGAATAAACCTAAACAAAGAGGCAAAGAATCTGTACTCAGCAAAGTATAAAGCACTCATGAAAGAAATGGAGGAAGGCACAAAAGAAATGGAAAAACATTCCGTGCTCATGGATTGGAAGAAAAAATGTTGTAAAAAATGTCTACGCTACCTGAAGCAATCTACATATTTAATGCAATCCTTATCAAAATACCATCAATATTTTGCAAAGAAATGGAACAAATAATCCTAAAATTTATATGGAACCAGAAACTATCCCAAATAGCCAGAGGAATGTTGAAAAAAGAAAACCAAAGTTGACAGCATCACAATCCCAGACTTCAAGCTCTATTACAAAGCTGTCATCATCAAGACAGTATGGTACTGCCACAAAAACAGACCTATAGATCAATGGAACCAAAGAGAGAACTCAGAGATGGATCTTTAACTCTATGGTCAACTAATCTTCAACAAAGGAGAAAGAACATCCAATGGAAAAAAGACAGTCTCTTCAACACATGGTGTTGGGAAATTTGGATAGCCACATGCAGAAAAATGAAACTGGACCATTTCCTTACACCACACACAAAAACAGACTCAAAATGGATGAGGGACCTCAATGTGAGACAGGAATCCATCAAAATCCTTGAGGAGAACACAGGCAGCAGCCTCTTCGACCTCAGCCACAGCAACTTCTTCCTAGAAAAATCGCCAAAGGCAAGAGACGCAAGAGCAAAAATGAACTATTGGGACTTCATCAAGATCAAAAGCTTTTGCACAGCAAAGGAAACAGTCAACAAAACCAAAAGACAATTGAAAGAACGGGAGAACATATTCACAAATGACATATCAGATAAAGGGCTAGCATCCAAAATCTACAAAGAACTTATCAAACCCAACATCCAAGAACAAATAATCCAATCAAGAAATGGGCAGAAGTCATAAACAGACATTTCTGCAAAGAAGACATCCAGATGGCCAACAGACACATGAAAAAGTGCTCCACATCACTCGGCATCAGGGAAATTCCATTATATAAAATTTATAGAAAGGCAAAGCCATAATGATAGAAAAGTGATCAGTTTTCTACCAGTCTGGGTCAGTGAGAGATGATTAATAGCAATGGTATGTAGAGCAACTTTTTGGTTGATGAAATTTTTAATCCTGATTACAGTGGAAATTATATGATTGTGTATGACTGCCAGAATTCATAAAATTGTGCACTTAAGATGAATGAATTTAATTGTGTGTAGGGGTGCCTGCGTGGCTCAGTAACATATGTAGTCAACACTTGATTTCAGCTCAGGTCATGGATCTCAGGGTTGTGAAACTGAGCTCTGGTCAACTTGATATATTTTCCTTCTTTGAACTCCAGAACATCCATACCTATCACAACCAATCTTATTTTGTAGCTGTTATAAATTTTTCCATTTGTCTCTATAAGAATGTTTCTTAAGGAGGATTATATATATTCCTCACATTTATAATTTCTGATTGTATAATTGATATATTACTTAAATAATGAATAAAACTAACAATTTCTAGTACCATTTCTTGAACTTATGCCAACCTAGGTTTAATGACAAAAGAATTGAAGCTTGAAAAACAGGAAAACATATTTGAAAATTCATATGATAAATTTCTCAAGCTTATAAAAATTTGGAAAAAAAACACAAGCAAAACAACAACAATAATAATAAAAGGAGGAAGGGAAATATCCTTTGGGAAAATTTGAGAAAAATTATACAAGGGCATCTCTATCAGCACATTTGTAATGATAACACTTCTCAAACCACACACATAAAACTTTCTCTTTTACTTTAATTATCTACATATCCAGTAGCTTTCCAACCTTATTTTGTGCTCAAATGACTCATCTTCTGTGTTCAAAAATGGTAAAACGCTTGTGATAAAAATTTACAGACATCAGCATTAGGATTCTGTTCTTTTCTATTTTGTTCTGTTTAAGTTAACCATTATTAGTAAGGGGTGTACCTCGTCTACTATGGAAATTAGAATTGCAAATTGAAGAATGATTCCTAGCATCATTCTCATAAAAAATATCAAATCTAAATTATGACATCAGTTTGCAGATTGACTTAACAGTAAATTACAAAATCCCATTTACTCAGAAACAGGTAATTTAGATTCAATCTAATTTAATTTAATTTAAGTGGTGATGTATAAGAGTTGATGAGTAGCACTATTGTAGGAGAATACAAAGTACTTAAGCTCAATGCACTCTTTTTGTTTTTCAAGTTATTAGCACTGCAGTTATAGTAGTAATTTTTTCCCTTTTTTATTATCAAGATTCAGTTGCATGGCATTACAACACATAAAGAATAAATGTTACCAAAATAAAATCTCACTTTAGGAACTGATGCAAATCAACTCACTAACACAATTACTAGCATTCCAAAAGAAAAAAAAATCATGTTTAATTAATAGATTATTGATGTAGTTATTATACAACATTGCTACTATATATCTCACAGTCACAGAATTTTTAAGGATATTTGAATGCTAAAGTGGTTGATGATCTATAAAACACTGAAGACAATGAAAAAAGTTTTACAGTAGAAGGATTTAAATTGATACAGCCTTCTTAAATATATAAATTGATCAAATAATATATTAAGATGGTCAAATTAAAGTCTGAATAATTGTGTATAAATAGTCACATACTCAAAATTTCCTACTCTGATAAATGATCTGAAGGGGAAATAATCACTTCCTTGATTTCTAAAATGTTACTAGTAAGTATAAGATTTATGATGCTGTAAGAATTAAACTTTTACAATACATATAACTCAGTAACAACTCAGTAAGTAAAGGAAAAAAATGGTACAATACTTACAAAAAAGTAAAATTAAAATCTTCAACAAAGATGTTTCATTCCTCAAACAATTTAATAAACATTTTTTATAAAATCATTGAGCCAGTGGACTTTGGCAGAAACAATGCTTTCAGAATGAGAGGTCATAATTTGTCCTTTAATTCAGCAATTATCACAATCTTTACACACATGCAGTCTTAACACCACAAGGACTGCTTGTTTATCATATAATTCACCTCTAGTGGTTTGGGGTTTTTTTTTATGTTTTTTTGTTTTGTTTTGTTTTTACTATTGAGTTGTATGAGTTCCTGAAATATTTTGGATATTAACCCCTTATCAGATACATGATTTGGAAATATGTTCTCCCAATCTGTAGGTTGCCCCTTTATCTTGTTGATGGTTTCTTTTGCAATTCAGAAGTTTTTTCTTTGATCAGAAGATTTTCTTTGGGTCCTGGATGTCAGCTGAGGCACTCAGTTTTGAACAAATGTTTCAGATGTGAACGTTGCTATGAGAGTAATGTTCTCACTTAACAACAATAATAAAATGGTTAATTATCTGAAGTAAAGAATGTGTTAACTAAACTTATTTTGGTAAACTTTTTCAATATATACATGTATCAAAACATTATATAGTACACCTTAAATTTACACAGTTATATGTCAATTATATCTCAATAAGGTTGAGGAAAAAGCTAAAAAACAAGAGAATGATCCATTCTCTTTTTGTTTGCAAACAAGGTTCAGCTACCTCCAGAATAATATCCATTGTTCTGTCCACCATTGTTCCTAAAGTACTAATGGAATAGGATGACAGCCAGAAAAGAGGATATGAAATGGTTTGGTCAAAAAAGAATGCCTCATGTGACAAGGTGAAATCAAAGTCTAACTTATCTCATTTTCTAATCACATGAGAACATGTTAAAATTAAATATTTTTCATTTAAATTTTACCCCCCAAAAGAAACTTTTCATAAATCAAACATGTATCAATTACTATATTCTAATAATGAAGTGGTATAAAAATTTCATTGTCTCTTCAAAATCTTAAAAGTAAAGTCTCAGAGTATAATTAGAAGATTATTTAATCTTACAACATTAGAGATAGTCAGAAAGCCACATATATCTTCTCTACAATATTATGACTACAATAAAGCCTTTACTCAGTTTTGGAAGTGAAATGCTCACTATTAAGCCTGGCAAGCCATTCTTTTGGACATCTTTATTCATTAGAAATTTGGCCTTAAACCACAATATATTTCTCTATAACATCTAACTGACTGATTTTAGTTCTACTTTCTAGGGTTGCATAGAAATTCTACTCCATGTAAAAGTTACAGTTTATTAAATCTTCTTCATATGATATAATTTCAATCTATAGTTTGTTTACCTTTTCTGGATGTATCCTAGTTTGTCAATGTCCCTATTACTATGAGGTAACCAGAACTGGATGTCTTCTATATGCTTATAGTATAAT
Source organism: Taxidea taxus jeffersonii (assembly GCA_003697995.1). Lineage (NCBI taxonomy): Eukaryota > Metazoa > Chordata > Mammalia > Carnivora > Mustelidae > Taxidea > Taxidea taxus. The sequence goes on from ML103581.1 coordinate 177,331, forward strand.
AAAATCAAGCAAGGTTTTTGTGAGCAGATCATACACTTTATTTTTGGACATGTTAGTTTTTGAAATACCTATTATATATTCAAGTGGGCAGATCAAGAAAGTAGCTGGATATGCACACCTAGTGTTTATTTTAAAGAGGCCTGGGTTTAGGTATAAGTTTAGAAATAACAGTCTTCTAGTGACCTGAATATTTACATCTTAGAAATTTGCAACATCCTTTCCACTGGAGTCATCTGGTCCTGGTTGTCCTTCATATGCAGTACTTTTCAGAAGAGCCAATAGCCCTAGGTCCAAAAATTTGTCCAAGAATTTCAAATTATCTACAAGAGTATATTTTAAACATATAAGAGAAATTATCAGCAATGTGACAGGAGAATGAAAAAACTCCACTTAGGCTGAGCATTTCACAATGTGTATAAATGTCCAATCACTATGTTGTATACTTAAAACTAATAGGATACAGAGTGTCAACTATACTTCAATTATGAATGAATACGTAATAACACTTAGAAATAAAGTAGGTGAAATAAAATGGAGATTAGATGGAGATATGAGTAGAATAAATTAGCATGCTGGAAGACCAGATGGAGGAGGCAGAGGGAGAGAAAAAAGAGAAAATTTAAAAGAAAGGCTGAGAGATATGGGAGAGAGAGAGAGAAATGTGGTCTGATATTAATATTAATATTATTAACATTATTATTAAGAATCTCATAATGGCAAAGAAAAATGGACTGGAAGAAGTATCTGAAAGTACAATGGAGATACATTTCCTTTAATTAAAAAAAAGATGAATGACTAAAAACTCACACCTAGACACCTAGAGTAAAATGAAAGAATATCAAATATGAAACAAAATATTCTGGGGCACCTGGGTGGCTCAGTCGGTTGGACATCTGACTTTTGATTTCAGCTCAGGGTTGTGGGATGAGGCCCAGTGTCCAGCTCCATGCTCAGCACGGAGTCTGCTTGTTCCTATCCCTCTGTTTCTCCCCTCACTCATGCTCTCTCTCTCTCTCTAAAATAAATAAATAAAATCTTTTAAAAATTCTTAAGGGAGAGAAGAGGGGAAATTTCAGAAAGAGAGAATTAGTAATAAGAATTGGAATGATATGGCATTAATTTCAATATTTAAATCTGAGTGGACATCTTATTAATAAAATATATAGTCTATAATCTAGCAAGAAATTACCACCTCTTCATATTTGAAGGCCTTTTCAGTTTCAGATGATTGCTTTTAATGACAATCAAGAGTTTTTCAGTTAAATACTATTAATTATAGCTAACACTAAGCACTTATTATACATTTTGTATGACACGTATTATCTTTTTAATTTCTGAAGCTATCCTAAGAGAGTGTATTAGGCAGAACTGTAAGATGGCCCACAAGAATCCCAGTCTCTAATTTACACACCCTGTATATCCCTTCCCTTAAATCTGAAAATGATGGAAAAGGTCATTCCCTTGATTAGAAAAAAAATGGTGGCTTTCCCCTACAGTTCCTGACCTTTAGAAGTTCCCTCTTTCTGGACGCCTGGGTGGCTCAGTTGGTTAAGCAGCTGCCTTCGGCTCAGGTCATGATCCCAGCGTCCTGGGATCCAGTCCCATATCGGGCTCCTTGCTCAGCAGGGAGCCTGCTTCTCCCTCTGCCTCTGCCTGTGCTCGCTCGCTCTCTCTCCCTCTCTCTCTGACAAATAAATAAATAAATAATCTTAAAAAAAAGAAGTTCCCTCTTTCGTACTTCAGACCAGAAGTGGAAGGTTTCTTCTGCGACTCACTTTCTCTGAACTGCAGCGCTCACTTCTGGGGCTGAGGCTGTCTTGAGTTCAGGTCAGTGAATTCCAGGGAGGGGAAATGGTAATCTTACCAGTTCAGTGGTCTTTAAATTCTAACATTCTTCTTTAATCTACCTATTGATGATTACTTCTCAGAGACCTCAAATGGCTAACTTACATATTTGGCCCAGATATTTTTGGTTATGTTCAGTGGAAGAAAAAGGCTGCTATGTATATACCCCATCGTACTTCTTATTTGAAATAGGAATGCTTCCAATGACCTGTCCAGTAAATTGCCTTTTATTAGTTTTTATTAAAAGTTCCATGTGTACTTCAGAAGTATGTCAGTTCTGTCATTGTATGTTATGTTCTCTCTCCCACATGTATATGTAAACACATAGTCATGTTATTGTTCTGTGTAGATCTTTTATCTTAGGGTTATGATACTAAGATACTTTATTTCTTTCATTCTATTAGCTAAAAAGAGCTAAAAGATAAAATCTCTACAATGAATTTGTCTACACACACACACATGCACGCACACACATACAAATGTACATAAGCAAATACCATAGACTTCACAGACATCTTTAAGTAATTAAAGAGGGAAATAGCAAGTTATTAAGGATAGTCCAAACAATGCAGAAATTGTAATTGCAGAAAAAGAAGTATTCATGTTAACAGAAAATTACATGGAAAGAAGCTATAGTGGCTAGAACAACACCTTAATATATTACTAATTTAAATATGAAATTTGTGATATCTTTACATCAATAAAACTGTAGGGACTATATATTGTCTACTAGGATGAAGTCATTTTTATTTCTATTAGAGAATCAAATAACCCCTTGGGGAATCCACTATACAACACCTAGTATAATACCAATAAGTTAGACAATAATCACTTTTGCCTATTTCCAAGTTTTGTACAGTCTTTCACAATCATCTCCTTTCAATTCATAAGTATCTCCAAAAAGTATTCTTGGTCCCCAAAAAGTTGATTCCATGGTGTTTTTACAGCAAGAATAGTTAATCATAATAGTTAAACATAAATACAATCTTCTTGTAGGCTCATCAGCAAATCAAAAGCCCGTTGTTACTAAGCCACTACTAAGTGAAGAAAATTAATTTCTGTAGACCAAAAAACAAAACACCTTCATCAGGTATCTATTAGAAAACAGAATATTAAAAAATAATATAATCGCCCCTCCAAATAACTCCACACTTTGAATTTTCTCATCAGTTCACGGAGTCCTGTGTAATTATTAGTCCACTGGATTGTGAATCAGTATTGTTTCCACATTCCACAGTAATGTGAAGTTACATATTGGACACATACAGATTCAGGACTGTGTCATCTTCAGATCCAAGGGATCTACTGCCTCTTTATTATTACAAAAAATCCCTCTTTAGCTCTAATAATGCATCTTGCTATAAACTCTACTTTGTGTGATCAACAGATCTTTCTTTTCATTAGGTTTATATAGAATATTTTGGGCATACTTTTACTTTCAACCATTTGAATAATCATACTTTTTTGAAGATTTTATTTATTTGACAGAGAAAGAGAGAGAGAGAGAGCGCGCGCGCACAAGCAGGGGGAGCGGCAGAGGGAGAGGGAGAAGCAGGCTCTCTGCTTCAGGGAGCCAAATGCGGGCTCTATCCCCGGACCATGAGATCATGACCCAAGCAAAAGGCAGACGCTTAACTGACTTACCCACCCAAGTATCCCTGAATCATTATATTTAAAGTATGCCTCTTTTAAGCAGTTTTTTCTTCAATCCTATATGACAGTTTTGGGCTTCTACTTGGTGTACATCATCAATTGAAATTTAATATGATTACTAATATAGTTCAGTTTAGGCTTATGATCTTATGGCTTATGACCTTGAACCATCTTTGTTATAGACCTCTTTTTCTCTTTCCATACTTTCTTGTGAGCTCATGAAATATTTTTATTAACCAATTCAAATCCTTGATCAACTTGTTAGTTCACACTATCTTATATTCTTCTCTAGATTTACCCTAGAAATTATAAAAATTAAAACCTCTTAAGATTTGCAACCTTTTACAATTTCACTGATATTGCTACTTAGACTATGTTAGCTCTGCTTACCCCATTGCTCTTTGCATTATTGTTGTTGTGCATTTTTTTTTCCTACACATATTTTAAACTTCATGAGCAGGGATGCCTGGGTCCCTCAGTTAGTTAAGTGTCTGCCTTTGGCTCAGGTCCTAGGATCTTAGAATCCTAGGTCCAGGGTCCTAGGATCAAGCCCTGCACTGGGCTTCCTCCTCAGCCAGGAGTCTCTTTCTCCCTCTCCCTCTGCTCCTTCCCCTACTCGTGTACACTCACTCTCTCCCTCACTCTCTCTCTCACAAATAAATAAAATCTCAGAAAATTAAACTACGTGAGCTATTTTAATTAATTAACTTTTTAAAAGATGTATTTATTTGAGAGAGCATGGGGGGAGGAGTAGAGAGGGAGTGAAAAAGAGAATCCTCAAGCAGACTCCCCACTGCACAGGGAGCACTTGATGCAGAGCTCAAAACCGGGACGTGGAGATCATGACCTGACCTGAAACCAAGAGTTGGCCACTTAACCGACTGAGCCACTAAGGCACCCCAGACTACTTTTTCTATTCAGTATTCATTGAAGTTTGCCTATTCTGTTATTCTTCACTTACTATCATATTTATATGTTTATATCTGAGATCATTTCCCTTTGGCCTAAGCTCCTCTCTGTGATACTTCTTTTGGCACCCACTTAGTTTGAGTAAAATCCTTCAGATTTTCACTGAAAATGCCTTTTTTTACCTTCAATTGAAAAATATTTTTGTTGTTTATAGCTGGCAGATATTTTTGTTCAGCACATTAAGATGTCATTCATTTTCTCCTGGCTAATGGTTTCTATTGTGAAGCCACCTGTCAGCACTGGGGCAATTAGACTGGTCTGACCATGAAGTTCTCAGAGGAGGAGAAAGTGGAAATATGCAAGTCCTCTAAGTTCTAGGCTTAAAACTTACATATCCTACCTTAGCCTCATTAATTAACAAAAGCAGGACAACTATCTAAACCCAAAGCCGAGGATGAGAAAATATACTCTACAACTTTAAAGCAAGAAACTGTAAAATCACACAAAATAAAAAAGAGCGATTACCAGCAAAGGTAATCTTGGACAATAGTGCAAACTACCACAACTACATTCTAATTTCTCTCTTCCTCTGGTCTAATCTGTGAAACCCATACATGGAGAAACTAATTCTGCTGATTTTATTTTTAATCCTTTTATCCATTTGATTACTCTTATTATAGATTATATTTCTTTAATGAAATTTTCCTTTTAGTTAACATTTTTTCCTGAAGATCAATCACAGGTATTTTAAAATTGATAAAATCTTGTTTACCTGTAGTCTTTTCTTTTTCCTCTTCTGTAGTCTTTTTTCTCTTGGATTTGATCTTTTATTCCCATTCCTCCTAATGACTGAGAACTTTTATTCTTTATGTGACACTATGTATCAAAAATGGCAGATGCAGTGGATGTTAGTTTCTTCCAGAAAGATTCTTCTATTTTTCAGAAAAGTAAAGAAGGACTGATCACCTTGATCAAATCAGAGAATGAAGTAATTTCGGTCTATCTGCTGTGATCTGACTTAGAGAACACAGCACTTAAGGAGACACAACTGAAAGCTCAGAGCATCTTCCAGGGTCTCTTCTCCTTGGCAGGAAGATCGGATTTGCAAGCCAGTTTTCATCTCCCTAGCACCTCGAGTAGCAGCTGCTCTTTAGGTATTGCCCATACTCCTTCAGCATTCATATTCCAGTGTACAATAGGATCTTCTCACCAGGTAAATGCATTTGTAACAGACCTTTCTCTGGCCATGGAATTATGTTCAGCTCATATAGACACGTGGCACAAAAGCACAGCAAATTGTGGTGTAAAATACCGTTAACTCTTACTCATAGAAAAATGGACCAAAATCCTAATAGATATTTACATTTGATTCAGTTTGCCCTTTTTGAAACATCAACTCCTTGATCTTTATGCAGAATAATTTTTAATTGAAAATTTTATTGACATAATTTATAGATTCACATTATAAGAGTACAAAGACAGCCCTTCTACACTTTGTCTACTTTACCCCAAAAGTAATATTTTCCAAAACTATGATATAACACTCCAGAGATTAATATTCATCTTACCCATATTTCCCTAATTATGGTTATACTCATTTATGTGTGTATTTAATCTCATGTGTAAGTTCCTATATCCACCACCAGTCAACATACTGAATAGATCCAATACTAACAAGGATTTTTGGTGATGTCATGTAAAGTTCACATCTACCTCTCTCCTATCCCTATTTCACCTCACCCACTATGCTCTAGAATCCTAGGCATCATTAACTGGTTCTCCATTTCTAAAATTATATTGTTTTAAATTATTAACTAAATGGTATCCTACAATGTGTTACTTACTGAGACTGGCTTCTTTTTACTCAGCATAATTTCAAAAAGATTCACCTAGAGCATTATATGAGTCAATAGTTTGTTCCTAAAAAAAAAAAAAAATAGTTTGTTCCTTTTTATTGCTGAGTATTACATGGTATGTAGGTACCACAGTTTGTTTGACTATTCCATTGCTAAATGATGACTGCAGTTTTTGGTTATTACAAATAAAGGTGTTAGGAACATTTGTGTACAAGTATGTAAACACAAGTTTTCATTTCTCTGGGATAAATGCCCAAGAATAAAATGGCTGTAGTATGATAATTTCATATTAAGTTTTATAACACACTAATGCATTATCTGCCTGAGTAGTTCTACCATCTTATAGTGCTATAAGAAATGTATGAGTGATATACTTTCTCCATATCCTTGAATGCATTTATTACATTATTATTTACCCATTTGATTAAGTGTGTAGTGATATTTAATTATGGTTTTTACTCTTTGTTTCACTGATAATGATTTTGAACCCCTCTTAATATGTTCATTTGGCAATTTTAGATCACTGCTTCATGTCTTTGCGAATTTTCTAATCACCACACTTGGTTTCCTAAAACCTGGGTATTAAGAGCTCTTCATATATTTTATACACTAGTCTTTTCTTGGAAATGTGACTTATTAATATTTTCTTCCAGTGTATAGCTCATATTCTAATTTGATATCGGCTCATGAAAGGCAAGTTTATAATAGTGTTGAACTCTAATGAATCATATTTTCCTTTATAAGTTAGGCCTTTGGTGTCAAGCCTAAGGACCTTTTGCTCAGCCCTACATTCTTAAGATTTTTCTCTTATTTTTTTCTAGAATTTTTATAGCTTTAAATTTACATTTTAGTATATGATTCATTTAGAGTTGACTTTTGTACAAGGTATAAGGTTTAGGTTCCAGTTCATTTTTGCCTCCAATTGTTTCAGTATCATTTGCTGAAAAAACTATCCTTGTCATTGAGATACTTTTGTCCCTTTGTAAAAAGCCAGTCGAATATATTTTTGTGGATCTATTTCTGGGTTCTCCAATCTGTTCCACTGAACTATATGTCTGTTTTTCCACCAATCCTATATTCTCTTGATTGCTGTACTTATGTAGTAAGACAATATAGAAAAGAGTAATTATTCCCGGTTTAGTTTTCTCTAAAACTAAACTAAACTAAAACTAATATGATTTGATTTCTGTCAAATCGTATTAGCTATTTTACGGCTTGTTCCTTTCCATATAAATTTTAGAAGAAACTTGCCTCTATCTACAAAATATCTTCCTGGGATACTGATAGGAATTGGATTACACCTAGAAGACAATTTGGAAAGAACTGGTGTAGTCCTTTATGATATCTTTCAACCCATAAATATGGTCTGTCTTCCCATATATTTAGGTCTTTCTATCTATCTTTCATCATCATTTTATAATTTTCAGCATGCAGATCAGGTATATGTTTTATTAAATGTATACTTAATGTCATTTTCTTTCATTTTCTTTAGAGAAACTATAAATACTACCATGTTTTTAATTTCAATTTCTACATGTTCCTGACAGTGTATAGAGATGTACTATTAAAATGTTCTTTTTACCAAGTTGAGAAAATTCCCCTCTATTCTTAACTTGCCGAGATTTCTTTTTCTTTTCCTTTTTCAGATTCTTTTCATTGAGAGCAACCTTTTACAACATAGGCCAGTAGGTTCATCAGAGAGAACAAGGGAAAAAGTGATAATGAAAGCTTAGGTGGGGTTGAGGAAAAATAACAACTAGCTCCAAAATTACTAGGGCCTAAATTTAACTGATCAGAAATGTGGAGCAATTTACGCCCTGGGGAACTGTTGAACACAACAAAGCAATCAGTGGCAAATTAGGACAGACTAACACGTTGTCATACCATATGTAGGAGAGATCTTAACAGAGAGATAGAGTAAGACACTCAAAGAGAAAAATGTAAAAACCACAGTTATCTGATGGTGACTATGCCCATGCAAAGGCAATACCCTTTGGAGAATATGGCCACAGGCTTCCCAGTGAAGAATAAATAGACTTCACTAAAATAGTCTAGCCAACTCAAATAAACAAGCAAACAACAAAGGAAAATCAATAACCAAGGCTGGCATAATAATATCTTAATATATATAGTTTATAACAAAAACAACAATAAAATACAAAATATGCAAAGAAACAGAAAAGCATAACCTGTCCACAGAATAAAAAACAGGTGACAAAAACTGTGAGAGGGCTGAGATATTAGATTTAATGAAAACATCCAAGGAGTTAATATAAACATGTTCAAATAGCTAAAGGAAGCCATGCTAAAAGAAAAAGAAAAAAAAAAAAAAGATGTGATAACAATCTTTCATGAAATAAAGACTATCAACAGATAGAAATTTTAAAGAAAGACTCAAATGGAAATTCTAAAGTTAAAAATAACTGAAATGAAAATTTCACTATCAAAGCTCAACAGACTTAACCTTAAAGAAGAGTTCTCAAACATGTAGCTCAATAGATATTGTGCATTCTTAAGTACAAAGAGAAAAAAAATGAAGGAAAATGAACAGAACCTCAGAAAAATGTGGAATATTATTAAGTATACCAACACAAGATTGCTAGAGTTACCAAATAGACAGGAGACAGAAGGTAGCAGAAAAAAATATTTGAAGAATAATGGCTGGAAACTTCCCAAATTTGATGAAATACATTAATCTATATATCTAAGAAGTTCAATAAACTCCACATAGGATAAATACAAAGAGAATTTCAACAGGAAATAACATATTAAAAATTTTGAAAGATAAAGACAAAAATCTTCAAAGTAGCAAGAGAAAAATAAGTTAGAATATGCAAGGGATATCAATGAGGTTAGTATCTGACTTTATATCCAAAAAATGGAGGCCAGAGGCAGTGGATGTCAAGTTCAGAATACTAAAAGGAAAAAACTGTGTATCTAATCAACCATTTTTTTCTTTTAACAAAGGCAAAGTAGACATTCCCATATATTTGAAAACCTGGAGAAGGTGTTGCTAGCAGACTCACCTCACAAGAATTACTAAAATAATTTCTTCGGGTTGAAAGAAATTGACTCCCGCTGGCAATTCAAATGAAAACAAACAAACAAACAAAACAAAAGCACCAGTATGGAAAACCCAAAAGACTCCACTCCAAATCTGCTAGAACTTGTACAGTAATTCAGTAAAGTGTCAGGATATAAAATCAATGCACAGAAATCAGTTGCATTTCTTTACAACAACAAGACAGAAGAAAGAGAAATTAAGGAGTTGATCCCATTTACAATTGCACCCAAAACTGTAAGATACCTAGGAATAAACCTAACCAAATAGGCAAAGAATCTATACTCAGAAAACTGTAAAGTACTCATGAAAGAAATTGAGGAAGACTCAAAGAAATGGAAAAATATTCCATGTTCATGGATTGAAGAACAAATATTGTGAAAATGTCTATGCTACCTAAAGCTATCTACACATTGAATACAATCCCTACCAAAATCCCATCCATTTTTTTCAAAGAAATGGAACAAATAATCCTAAAATTTGTATGGAACCAGAAAAGACCTCGAATAGCCAAAGGAATATTGAAATAGAAAGCCAAAGTTGGTGGCATCACAATTCCGGACATCAAGCTCTATTACAAAGCTGTCATCATCAAGACTGTATGGTACTGGCACAAAAACAGACACACAGATCAATGGAACAGAATAGAGAGCCCAGAAATAGACCCTCAACTCTTTGGTCAACTAATCTTCGACAAAGCAGGAAAGAATGTCCGGTGGAAAAAAGACAGCCTCTTCAACAAATGGTGTTGGGAAAATTGGACAGCCACATGGAGAAAAATGAAATTGGACCATTTCCTTACACCACACACGAAAATAGACTCAAGGTGGATGAAGGAATGGATGAAAGGAATCTATCAAAATCCTTGAGGAGAACACAGGCAGCAACCTCTTCGACCTCAGCCACAGCAATTTCTTCCTAGGAACGTCGCCAAAAGCAAGGGAAGCAAGGGCAAAAATGAACTACTGGGACTTCATCAAGATCAAAGGCTTTTGCACAGCAAAGGAAATAGTTAACAAAACCAAAAGACAACTGACAAAATGGGAAAAGATATTTGCAAATGACATATCAGATAAAGGGCTAGTATCCAAAATCTATAAAGAGCTTAGCAAACTCAACACCCAAAGAATAAATAATCCAATCAAGAAATGGGCAGAGGACATGAACAGACATTTCTGCAAAGAAGACATCCAGACAACCAACAGACACATGAAAAAGTGCTCCACATCACTGGGCATCAGGGAAATACAAATCAAAACCACAATGAGATACCACCTCACACCAGTCAGAATGGCTAAAATGAACAAGTCAGGAAATGACAGATGCTGGCAAGGATGCGGAGAAAGGGGAACCATCCTACACTGTTGGTGGGAATGCAAGCTGGTGCAACCACTCTGGAAAACAGCATGGAGGTTCCTCAAAAAGTTGAAAATAGAGCTACCTTACGACCCAGCAATTGCACTCCTGGGTATTTATCCTAAAGATACAAACGTAGTGATCCGAAGGGGCACGTGCACCCAAATGTTTATAGCAGCAATGTCCACAATAGCCAAACTCTGGAAAGAACCTAGATGTCCATCAACAGATGAATGGATAAAGAAGGTGTGGTATGTATATACAATGGAATAGTATGCAGCCATCAAAAGAAATGAAATCTTGCCATTTGTGACAACGTGGATAGAGATAGAAGATATTACGCTTAGTGAAATAAGTCAATCGGAGAAAGACAACCATCATATGCTCTCCCTGATATGAGGAAGTGGAGATGCAACGTTGGGGGCTGGGGGGGTAGGAAAAGAATAAATGAAACAAGATGGGATCAGGAGGGAGACAAACCATAAGAGACTCTTAATGTCACAAAACAAACTGAGGGTGGCTGGGGGTAGGGGATTAGGGAGAGGGTGGTAGGGTTATGGACACTGGGAAGGGTATGTGCTATGGTGAGTGCTGTGAAGTGTGTAAACCTGGCAATTCACAGACCTGTACCCCTGGGGCTAGTAATACGTTATATGTTTATAAAAAAAAAAAAAGCACCAATAAGGATAATTATATAATAGGTATATATAAAATATAGATGCATATTTCTTCTTTCTTCTCTTAAATAATTTAAAAAGGAATTATATAAGAGTATGTATATAACTATAATGTTAGGCCTATAACACATAGAAATGTAATTTACTTGAGAATAAAAGCTAGGGGGAAAAATGTGTATTGGAGTAAGAAAAATGATATCAGATCATAACTCAAATCCACAAGAAGAAAAGACGAAAACCAGAAATGACAAATAAAAAGATTAATACAAGAAACTCTATAAACATACACTTGTTCTCCTTTCATTCCTCAGCTTATTTAACACACATAAAATTATATAAAGTAGTTATTTTAACAGTATATTGGGTTTGTAACATATTGTATGATATGATGTTTAATAATTATAGAACAAAAGGAGGGACTATGGACTAGAGCTCTCTAACTGTACAATTTCTATCCCTCCCTGTTATTAGGTTAGTTTGAATCTGAGGTAGATTCTGGTAAGTTAACATATAAATGGTAAGCCCTAAAAAAACCACTTGAAAATAAAAAAATTACTGAAAAACAGTTAAAGGAATTAAAATGCTACACTAGAAAATACTGATGCAAAAGAAAGCAGTAAAGGAACAGGAACAAAAATGATATGAGACATACAAGAAACAAGAAATGAAATGGTAGAGATAAATTCAACTATATCAGAATCTTAAATATCAGTGAACTAAAAATCCAATTGAAAGGCAGAGACTGTGAGACTGGATTTAAAAAACAAAAGGAAAACAAACCCAGACTCCAACTATATGCTGTCTACATAAGACACAGCCTACATCAAAAAATACAAAAGGCTGAAAGTAAAAAAAAAAAAAATTTTTTTGAAAATTTAAAAAATGAGAAAAGATATATCATGCAAAAAGCAATCACAAGGATTCTGAATACATGTACTAAATAACAGACAAACAGCAAAGAAATATCCTATTACATGGCTTATGAAAGAGAGAAACCTCAGTGTGGGAGAAATATTCCAAGAATTATTTTACATATCACACAATGCATTCTAAATCAGTATAGCACATCTCTTTTGACACTGGTCTCCATTGTAATCAAATACAAAGAACAAATATTCCCCAAATTTCAATTTGATAGAGAGTTTCAGAATGGTATTCTGAGAATCAGAACAAAGGTGAAAGTATACCAGAGACTTCATAATCTTCAACGTTCTAGTTTAAAGGAAAGGACTGCCAAGGAATCCTTCGTTAAATATTTAATAAAAATAGGCTACAGTCGGGACGCCTGGGTGGCTCAGTTGGTTAAGCGGCTGCCTTCGGCTCAGGTCATGATCCCAGCGTCCTAGGATCGAGTCCCACATCGGGCTCCTTGCTCGGCAGGGAGCCTGCTTCTCCCTCTGCCTGCCTCTCTGTCTGCCTGTGCTCGCTCTCTCTCTAACTAATAAATAAATAGAATCTAAAAAAAAATTTAAAAAAATAGGCTACAGTAAGTGTGATGGCTTGAATTAGTATTCAGCAAATATGTACTACCTTTTCCCTTGAGTGGAATATATTTTCCCACTCATCTATATCAGGCATAACCATCTGACTTGCTTTGGCCAATGAGTATATGGATGGAGATTCAAATGTTTTTGCGCTGTTTGTCTTATCTTTTGTGATCCACTAGTAGGAGACCATTTCCTGGGCAACCACTACCTCTTTGTCTAGGCACCAGAACGATTGTACATGGAGCAGACACAAACCCAAGCCATAGGGCTAGACTAAACCTGGCTGACCTGCACCTTGAATCAGAGCCATCCAGCAGAGCTACACCTAAATCAAATGAACTGCAGTGGACCTGCAGACTCAGAAGCATAAGACAAAATGAATATTACAAGATCAAAAAGAAAGAGCAGTAAAAATTAAGTGAAAAGGAGGAAAGCATAAGAAAGAGTACAGATGAAAGCCCAGCAGAAAGAAAAGGCAATAATACTTTGAAAGAATTGAAGGAAGAGTAGTATGACTAGATTATGGAGCTCAGAGGAAAGTGTGCTAAGAAATGTGGCTAAACAAATCTAGGTCACTAGATTCTGCAGCACCATACAAGCCATTTTAGGCAGTTTGGGCTTGATCATAGGGTTAAGAGATGCCTTGGAAGGTTTAAAGAATAGATGTAAACTAATTTAGCTTGCATATTAGAAACATAACACTGTTACAGTGTGAAGAAACTATTGAAAAGCAGCATTGAAAAACAAGAGAAACAGGTGCTGCTGCAGGAGCCTAGTAAGGATAGGGTCTTGATCTGAACTAGCTCTGCAGCAGGTGCTTGAAAAAAAAAAAGAACGGATTAACGAGACATTTAAAAGAAAAACGTGGAATACTACTGGTGAAATTAGCTGAATGTGTGGTTTGTGCCTGTTGACTAAAGAACAGATTGAGGCCAATGGTCAAAACCCAGCCTGTGGTTCAAGCAAAAATGTGTGAGTGTTTGAGACAAGCAGCAATGGATAAGAAGATATATGAGATATATTGGAACATACAAGCAAGGCCTCAACTAGTAATACTGATTTATAAATAAACTGCACATAAGTGACTATTGAAGCCATATAGTAAATGAAACCAAAACAGAAAGTTTGTTGTCTAAGGACAGAATATCTAAAATGCAGACCCAAGAAATACAGGAATTTAAATAATTACAGAAGGGAGTTGAGGGAAATTGGAGGGGGAGATGAACCATGAGAGACTATGGACTCTGAAAAACAATCTGAGGGTTTTGAAGGGTCGGGGTGGGAAGTTGGGTGAGCCTGGTGGTGGGTATCATGGAGGGCACATATGGAGCACTGGATGTGGTGCATAAACAATGAACTCTGGAACACTGAAATTAAAAAAAAAAAAAAAAGAAGAAGAAGCTAAATAGGGAAAAAAAAAAAGAATTTTACAACAGTATTTTTCTTTTCTCTTCCCACCTCAGACTTTTTATTGTTGTTGTCATGTATTTTACTTAAATATACATCGTGAACCCCATAATACGTTATTATTTTTGCTTTAAGCAGTTATCTTAGAAAGTAATAAAATATGTATTTGATATTTATCCACAAATAAATAAATAAATAAATAAATGACAGAAGGAAAACATTTAAAAGTAAATAAAACTTGGTTTAGAAAGGAGGAAGGAGGGACGCCTGGGTGCCTCAGTTGGTTGAGCGGCTGCCTTCGGCTCGGGTCATGATCCCAGCGTCCTGGGATTGAGTCCCACATCGGGCTCCTTGCTCGGCAGGGAGCCTGCTTCTCCCTCTCCCATTTAGTGTGGAGTCTGCTTGAGATTCTCTCTCTCCCTCTGCCCCTCTCCCCACTTGTGGGTGCTCTCTCTCTCTCTAATAAATAAATAAATCTTTTTAAAAAAAAATAAAATGCACATTTCATTATTAACTCTACAAATACTTTATCATTTTGTTCCAGGAAAATGTTCCAGCCACATTTCATCTCTTGCAGCCATATGTGTATACTCCCACACCACCACCCTGATCATCCTATGCTTTTCTATCAGACAACCTATTTTCTGACTATTAAAGATAAATTTCCTCCCTGATTAAAATTATTTAATCCATTCTTCTTATCTAGAATTCACTATTATGTATCATGTCCATTTCTGAACTTCTACTTAGCCTTCAAAATCTTGCTTTAATATAACTCTTTCTAAGAACCTCCCCTGCGTCAATATCAACTCTGTAACAATCACAAAGATGGACATATAATCTAGAACTTTCCAAGTCATAAATAATTTTCACATCATATCAGTGACAGCAAATGCCTCAGAGAATATCTTATGACCTAAACAAAACCAATGTCCCTGAGACTTTACATAAAGACATTAAGAGGGAGTCTTTTCCTTTTTCTCTTTGGGATTGCTAAATTTGGATGCTATAAGTACAACTAAAATAGAATACAATATAGTCAACATACATTGTGAAATCCAGTTAATTCAATAATTATTTATTTAGTACAGTATAAAGAACGTGAAGGGATGAAGTTTTATATAGTATCATGTGGTCTGCAAATAGTTAAAATTATATTCTTTTTTGCCAATTTGGATGCCTTTTGTTTCTTTTTGCTGTCTAATTGCTATGGTTAGGACTTCCAGTACTATGTTGAATAAAAGTGATGAGAGTGGACATTCTTACTTGTTCCTGACCTTAGGAGGAAATCTCTCAGTTCTTCCCCATTAAGGATGATGTTAGTTGTGAGTTTTTCATATGTGGCCTTTATTATGTTGAGGTATGTTCCTTCAAAAACTTTCTTCAGAGTTTTTATCATGAGTGGATTTTAAGGGATGCAGTTTTAGGTAAAATGGTCAGAGGAGGTGTAATTGTGTTCTTGAAGTCCCCAAAGGCATTTCCTCTGGATGCTCCATTTTCTAAGCCTACCTAATTTAAAGTTGGATATCTTTATTTACAAGAATGCTTACTGATATATTTTGTGAGCTACATGAGGGTAGAGACTACTTTTTATTATTTTGTATGCTAGCAAAATTTCTTGTATATGATTGAAACATTAATTGCTTGAAAGTGTAGACAAAATTTTATTAAAATATTCAATATCTGTCATTTCTGTAAGAAGCACTACTTTATATTAGTCTTTGACTGACAAAATACAGAGGATCCTAAGTAAGCAACAATCATTACACTGTCTTCTTATTTTGTTCATTATTTGTAGAAATACACAAAGTTCTCTTATCATGCTAGTAAGTTTCATCTTATTAATAACAAGATTAGACCCATGTTGGATCAAGCCAAATGAAGTATTTTTCTACTCTCCTGCATATCAGTAAAAACTTCTCCTTATTCAAGTAATACCTTTTAAATTGATCTGTTCAATCTACTCAAATATATATGGAAACATTAGAACTGAAAGTGCTCAAAAGAATTGTGATGGAAAAAATGAAGTACCACATAAAATTATAAAAATACTATTGATAGTAATTTACATAAAATTGATGTGAAATGTTTGACTTACCAAAAGGATATGATAAAAAGACATTTTGTTATGCAAACAACAAATAATTAAATGTTAAATTCTTCATACATCTTTTATGCTATAGCATGTAAGAATACAAAGAATTAAATTACAAATAGAAGGTCTAAAGTAAGCACTTTCTTTCAACCATACTCAGAATGTTCTCTCCCTGTGTAGCAACTCTACTGAAACAAATGTTAAAATAAATTCAGTAAAAATAATCATAAAAGTTAAATAGTAATTTATCTCAAAAACAATAGAAATATCCTGGATAAAATTTTGTGAAAATAAAAGTGATATTTATTTTTGAATGTTTCTTGGTATCTCCTGCTCTGATAGATATTTTTCAATAGGAATTAGGTTTTTTGTACTTTTTTATTTCAGTCACTTTTCAAAATAAGTGCTTCCATAGAGTGTAGTTTGTAAATATTTATGAACAATTCCATCTATGGACTATAAATTTTCTCATAAATTGCAGCTTGGAATCCACAACAGTATGTGCCTATGAAATCTAAAATACATAGACATATGTCTACAACCTGACTACCATTTATCTACAAATTACTTGGAAGCTTAAGATTAAGTTACTAAATAAAACATATTATAAGTAAAAACATAAAACCACATTTATAGTAAGCATATATGTGGTTCACTCATTTAGTGAACAAACTTATGGCTAGCATATTTATTCTATTTACTCTTAGACTCAAAATTACATGTAGGATCTTTCCTTCCTCCCCATATGGAGGAAATGAATTTATTCTCCTGCCAAACCAACTAGTAAAATAGATAAAATATATAAAACACTTGTTTTCAGAAACTGGATATCAACCAATGTAAGACAAATGCTCCTGAGTGCAGAAAAAATGAGATGAACACTTAAATGTCAGAGATTAGTGTGATTTTGAGGCTGTATCAAAAGGAAAGTAGACTCATGTATATTCCAGAAATTTTCTGAAGTTGGGGGATGAAACTGACACCTGAAGAAGCCAAGGTGGCTAGAGTTTTTAGGATAGTATACTGGAGAAGAGACTAATTCCCAGATTGCTACAGAGATTTGCTGAAGAAGGTCTCCACGAGTCATCCAGTGAATACTACTTACTGGTTAAAAAAAAAAACAAAACTATCCAGGGTTGGGGTTGGGGGGAAGCCAATTCAAAGGAGCAGAGAAAAAGATTCTCAGAACTCACATAGAGTTGGGAATAGGTCATAGTCCCAAAAGTCAAAGTAGAAAACCTTATAATTAATGCATCATAGAGTACACTACCCAGAAGAACAGTGCCTCAGTAATGAAAAGATTAACTCGAGACTAATTGCTACTTTGTTCCTGCCTAGCAAAATACAAAACACAAAGCCTTGAAAAGATCAATTTTTTTCCAAGAAAAACTCCATGCCAGAACAAAGCTTAAACTTATTTATCAAAATTGATAAATACCTAACACCCAAAAAATATTAAATTCAGAATGTTTGCTATCTAATCAAAATATGACCCGTAAGGAGCAGCAAAATAAAACAAGAAAAAAAAAAAACCTCAGAAATGACACAAATGATAGAATTTGTAGACAATTCATAGAAGAGTTATAATAACTATATTCCATATATTAAGTAAGGCAGAAAAGAATAGAGCATGGGGGCGTCTGGGTGGCTCAGTGGGTTAAAGCCTCTGCCTTCGGCTTGGGTCATGATCCCAGGGTCCTGGGATTGAGCCCCGCATCGGGCTCTCTGCTCGGCAGGGAGCCTGCTTCCTCCTCTCTCTCTGCATGCCTCTCTGCCTACTTGTGACTTCTGTCTGTCAAATAAATAAACAAAATCTTAAAAAAAAAAAATAGAGCATGTTAAGTAGAGCTGGAAGATATTTTCTAAAAAATTCTTATCAAAATTCTAGATACAAAAAGTATAATGTCTGTGCTGAAATATACACCAGATGGGATTAACATCAAACTGGACACTACAGAAAAAAAGATTAATGAATTAATCATTAATCAGAGTCAAGGAACAATTATAGGTAGTCTAATATATGCACAATTGCAATTACCAAAGGTGAAGAAAGGTGTAGAGAAAAAAAATTGAGAAAGTTTTCCAAATCTGGTGAAAACTATAGTTTTAAAAATCAGTAAAACCAATGCAGAAGAAACTGGAAGAAAACCAAACCTACATACATCATAATCAAATTGGCCAAAATCAGTGACAAAGTTAAAAATTTTAAATTGCAGAAAGAAGAAAAAGACCCATTACATAAAAAGAATAGGATTAAAAGCAGATTTCTCACTAAGAATACTGCAAACCAAAACACAGTGGAGAAACACCTTTAACTAAAGAAAGAAAAATCTACAATTTAGAATTCTTCAACCTCTGAGAAAGTAAAATAAAGATGTCTTCAGAATACAGACTGATACACTTCATTCCCAGCAGATCTACACTAGAGTGTTAAATGTCTATGTCCTTACACAGTTGGAAAATGATACTAGATAGGAATCTGGATCTACAAAAAGGAAAAAAGGAAAGATGAATACTGAAAAGAGTTAATACACAGGTAAAGTAGAAGATTATTTCTTATTTTTAATATACCTAAATATGACTGACTATATCAAAAACAGTAACAGTGGGGGCACCTGGGTGGCTCAGTGGGTTAAACCCTCTGCCTTTGGCTCAGGTCATGATCCCAGGGTTCTGGGATGGAGCCCTGCATCGGGCTCTCTTCTCAGCAGGGAGCCTGCTTCCTCCCATCTCTGCCTGCCTCTCCACCTACTTGTAATCTCTGTCTGTCAAATAAATAAATAAAATCATTAAAAAAAAAAAGTGTAGTGTGGATTTTCTAATATAAGAAGCAATAAAACATATTCAGCAATGTCTCAAATCCCAGCAGGATAAAAATGAAAAAATAATATTGTTTTAGGATTAAGATACAAAAAAATGTGTGATGTAATATTACCTGAAATTAGCCAATGAAAATTGTAAGAGGAATATGATAAACTATAAAATAATTACTAAAATAACAAAAAAGGAATTGTAGCTAATAAGCCAAAAGAGAGGATAAAATGAAATCATAAAGAATAATAAAAAAAAGACAAAAGGAAGAATGAAGAGCAAAAGAAAATAGTAAACAAATAATAATAAGATTAAAACCCAAAGATATAACTATATGTGTATCATCCATACATGGTTTAAGATTGGATAAACTACATGCTGCCTAAAAGAAACCCACTTTAAATATAAAATCAAAAACAGACTAAAGTAAAAGAATGAAAAATGAAAAGCATTCTAGAGTTCTCCACAGAGGCAGTCATGATGGTGGAGTAGTAGGGGGGCCCTATGCTTGCCTTGTCCCTAGAACACAGCTAGATAAATATCAAATAAGCTTAAACACCTAAGAAATTGATTTGAGGACTGAGAGAACACATTGCACAAGTAGAGGGAGAAAAGAGGCCACATCATGGAAGGTAGGAGGCGCAGACACATGATTTGGGAAAAAAAGTATCGGGATTGCTGTGGAGGAAAAGGAGCCTTGATCACAGAGAGAGTAGAGAGAGAGCAGCTCACAGGGGATTGCAAAGGAAAACAATTTCCCAAAACCACTGACAGAAAATGAGAGGAACTGATTATCATGAGTTTTTACAACCAGCAGAGCTGAAAGACTGTAGTTACAGAAGTTTGCATTGTAGGTGGTATTGAGCCCAGTGGGCATAGTGGTGCCACAGTGGAGAAGAAGGGGAGAAACCTGGGAGCAGACAGCACGGTCTGAGAATAGCTTGGATCAGATTGGGAGAGATGGTTCCACTTCTTGGAGTGCATTTGGGAAAGGTGGCAGTGCCTCTCAGGAGATAAAAGAGATTGGAGGCACCATTACCCTGTCCCGTTCATTAGCATTGGGGCAGAGACACCTGCTGAGGGCAGCTAACCACTTTGTGGTGTTTTGCTGTTCTTTACTCTAAACTTCTACTTCCTGTGCATTTGTCTGACTGTCCTTCTAAGACAAAAAATCACTGGTTCCAGTGCAGTGAGACTCTCCCTGAGAGGATCAGCAAGGGTCTGCACCATGCCAGGTCCCTAAAATTTGGAGTTTTGAAACTCAGCTGGCATGTCTGAGATAGAACACAAGTGAACTGCGCTGCCAGCTGGGCAGATAGCTGGGACACAGGGTGAAGGCACAGATCTGAAGGACACCTAGGACACATGAGGGGAGACTGTTTATTCTTCTCTGAGGGCTTGCTGGATAGTGGCAAGCACAAACCCCACTCTTTAGAGCTGAACATTAGAGTACCAATTTCTTCCCACCCATCAACACAAATGGACTTCAGTGAGCAGCACAATGCTCACAATGGAGGCCTGACATGCTTACAGCAACCCCACCACCCTGCACTCTGCAGGTGCTTCTGTACTAGGGGAAGGGTGCCTGAGAGCCAGAGCAACAGGCCCCTCCCCCAGAAAACCAGCACAAACTCCCACATATACCAAGTCTACTCACCAGAGAGTGTTACAAAGCTTCAGATCTAGTGGAAATAAGATCAGGCCCCTTTTAACAAGCAGACCAGAGTACACCTCCTTAAAACTCACCACACACTGGATAAGCTGCAAACACTCCCCACGAAGGGAAAGGAGAAACTCTGCAGAGGACTGACCTGAGGGAAAGAACAGCCATACCACAGCAGCACAGTGCACAGTGCATATACCAGTAACACTTCTTGAAACACTAGGCCCTGGACATCATATGGCCTCTTCTTAATAAGGGCATTACTCTCTGGAGCAGGAAACAAAATAGGTTTTCCTAAACAAAAAAACAGAAACCTAGACAAATGCCAAGATGGAGGAATTCATACCAAAAGAAAGAACAAAAAAGGGTCACAGTCAGAAATCTAATTGAAACAGATGTAAGTAATATGCCTGATGCAGAATTTTAAACAACAATTGGGATAGTAGCTGGGCTTGAGAAAAGCCTCTTACCACAGAGATAAAAGACCTAAAAACTACTAAGGCTTGAATAAAAAATGCTCTAACAGAGATGTAAAAATGGCTGGGTGTAATGACCACAAAGACAGAAAAGGAGATGAACAAATAAGTGATATAGAAGATTAAAATGGAGGGGCGCCTGGGTGGCTCAGTCTTTAAGCGTCTGCCTTCTGCTCAGGTCATGATCCCAGAGTCCTGGGATCAAGCCCCACATCCGGCTCGCTGCTCAGTGGGAAGCCTGCTTCTTCCCTCTCCCACTCCCCCTGCTTGTGTTTCCTCTCTCGCTATGTCTCTATCAAATAAATAAAATCTTAAAGGAAAAAAAAAGATTAAAATGGAACATAACAAAGCTGAAAACAAGAGGCAAAGAAAAATATTGGATCACAAATGTAGACTTAGGGAACTCAGAGATTCCACAAAGTATAATAACATTGCACCACAGGAGTCCCAGAAGAAGAAATAGAAAGGGAGGCAGAAGGTTTATTTGAGCAAATTATAGCTGAAAATATCCCTAATCTGGGGGGGGGGGGCACATCCAAATCCAGGAGGCACAGACAATGTCCATCAAACTCAACAAAAGCAGGCCAACAGCAAGATGTATCATAATAAAATTTGCAAAATAGAGATAAGGAAAAAATTCCAAAAGCAGCAAGGGAAAAAAAAATCCCTCACTTACAAAGGAAGACAAATCAAGTTAGCAACAGATTTCTCCACAGAAGCTTGGCAGGCCAGACAAGAGTGACATGATATATGCAGTGTATTGAATGGGAAAAATATGCAACCAATAATACTTTATCCAGCAAAGCTGTCTTTCAGAATAGAAGAAAAGATAAAGAATTTACCAGACAAAACAAACAAACAAATAAGCAAACAAACAAACAAAAAACTAACAGAGTTCATGACCACTAAACCAGCCCTGAAAGAAGTATTACAGGGGACTCTTTGAGTGGGAAAGAAAGGCCAAAATCAACAAAGACTAGAAAGGAAGAGAGATAATCTCCAGAAAAGACAACAGGTGATATAAGTGCACTAAATTTATATCTATCAATAATCACTCTGAATGAAAATGAACTAAGTGCTCCAATCAAAAGACATAAGGTATCAGAATGGAAAAAACAAGACCCAGCTATATGCTGCCTAGAAGAAACTCATTTTAAACCTAAAGAGACCTGCATATTGAAAGAGAGAGGATGGTGAACCATTTAACATGCTAATGGACATCAAAAAAAAAAAAAAAAAAAAGAGTAGCCATACATATATCAGACAAATTAGATTTTAAAACAAAGATTGTAATAAGAGATGAAGAAGAGTGATATATCACAATAAAGAAGTCTATCCAGGGACGCCTGGGTGGACGCCAGCGTCCTGGGATCGAGTCCCACATCAGGCTCCTTGCTCGGCAGGGAGCCTGCTTCTGCCTCTGCCTGCCACTCTGTCTGCCTGTGCTTGTTCGCTCTCTCTCTCTCTGACAAATAAATAAATAAAATCTTAAAAAAAAAAAAAAAAAAAGAAGAAGTCTATCCAACAAGAAGATCTAACAGTTGTAAATATTTATGCCCCCACATGGGAGCACTCAAATATATAAGTCAATTAATAACAAACATAAAAAAAGACCTCATTGATCATAACATAATAATAGTAGGGGTCTTTAACACCCTACTTAAAGCAATGGGCAGATCATTTAAGCAAAAGTCAAGGAAATAAGGTCTTTGAATGATGCACTGGATCAGACGGCCTTAACAGAAATATTCAGAACATTTCATCCTAAAGTAGCCGAATACAAATTCTTTTTGAGTACACATGGACAGTCTCCAGAATACATCACATACTGAGTAACATATTAGGCCTTAACTAATACAAAAAGACAGTGATCATACCATGCATATTTTTAAACCACATTGTTTTGAAACTTGGAAGTCGGCCGTAAGAAAAAATTTGGAAAGACCACAAACACATGGAGGTTAAAAAACATCCTACTAAACAATGAATGGGTTAACCAGGAAATTAAATAAGAAATTTTAAAAATGCATGGAAACAAATGCAAATGA
Organism: Taxidea taxus jeffersonii; assembly: GCA_003697995.1. NCBI lineage: Eukaryota > Metazoa > Chordata > Mammalia > Carnivora > Mustelidae > Taxidea > Taxidea taxus. The sequence goes on from ML103581.1 coordinate 200,675, forward strand.
AAACATGACAGTGTAAAACATTTGGGATACAGTAAAAGCAGTCCTAAAAGGGAAGAATATAGCAATACCAGCCTACTTCAAAAAGCAAGAAAAATCTCAAATACATAACCAAACCTTACACCCAAAGAAGCTAAACAAGGAACAGCAAATGAGGCCTAAATCTAGCAGAGGAAGGGAAATAATAAAGATCAGAGCAGAAATAAAAAATATGCAAACAATAAAAAACAGTTAATAGATCAATGAAACTAGGAGCTTATTCTCTGAAGGAACTGCTAAAATTGATAAACCCCTAGCCAGACTTTTCAGAAAGAGACAGAAAGCAGCCAAATAAGTAAAATCATGAATGAGAGAGGAGAGATCATAACCAACACCACAGAAATGCAAAGAATTTTAAGAGAATATTATGAAAAAATATATGCCAGCAAACTGGCTATCTGGAAGAAATGCATAAATTCCTAGAGAGGTATAAACTAACAAAACTGAAACAGGAAGAAGAGAAAATTTGAACAGATAACCAGCAATGAAACTGAATCAATAATCAAAAAACACCCAGGCCTAGAAGGCTTTCCAAGGGAATTCTACCAAACATTTAAATAGAATTAATACCTATTCTTATCAAACTGCTCCGAAAAATAGAAACGAAAGGAAAACTTATTCTATGAGGCCACCATTATTTGGTTTCCAAAACCAAAGACCCCACACTTAAAAAGGAGGATTACAGGCTAATATCCCTGATGAACATGGTTGCAGGAACTCTTTTTTTTTTTTTAAGATTTTATTTATTTTTTTGACAGAGAGAGACACAGAGAGAGAGGGAACACAAGGAAGGGGAGTGAGAGAGGGAGAAGCAGGAAGCCCGATGTAGGCCTCAATCCCAGGACCCTAGGATCATGACTTGAGCCAAAGGCAGAGGTTTAACAACTGAGCCACCCAGGCGCCCAGGTTGCAGAAACTCTTAACAAATACTAGCAAAACAATTCCAACAGCAGGTTAAAAAAATCATTCAACATAATCAAGCAGGATTTATTCCTGGGCTTCAAGAGTGGTTCAATGCCTGTAAATCAATCAATGTGATACACATTAATAAAAGAAAGGACAAAAACCATATAATCCTCTTCATAGATGCAGAGAAAGTATTTGACAAAGTACAACATCTCTAACCATCAACAAAGTAGGGATAAAGGGAACATACCTCAACATCATAGAGGCTATATACGACAGACCTACAAGTAATATCCTCAATGGGGAATAATTGAGAGCTTTTCCTCTATAGTCCAGAACAAGACAGGTTTATTGTCCACTTTCATTTTTTGTCTCACTCTTATTTTTTAATTTAAATTTAATTAATTAACACATAATGTATTATTTGTTTCCAGGGTACAGATCTGTGATTCATCAGTCTTATATAATTTGCCATTGTTATTTAACATAGTACTGTAAGTCATAGCCTCAGCAATTAGACAACAAAAAGAAATAAGAGACATCTAAATAAGCAAGGAAGAAGTCAAACTTTCACTATTCACAGACAACATGATACTCTATGTAGGAAACCCAAAAGACTCCACCAAAAAATTGCTAAAACTGAGACACAAATTCAGTAAAGTCTCAGAATACAAAATGAACATACAGAAATCTGTTGTATTTCTATAAACCAATAATGAAAACCAGAAAGAGAAATCAAGGAATCAACCCCATTAACTTTTGCACCACAAAAAAACATAAGATACCTAGGAATAAACTTAACCAAAGAGGTAAAACATCTGTACTCTGAAAACTAGAGAACACTTATGAAAGAAATTGAAGATGACACAAAGAAATGGAAAAACATTCCATGCTAGTGGGTTAGAAAAACAAATATTGTTTAAATGTCTATAGTACCCAAAGCATCTACACATTTAATACAATTCCTATCAAAATACAAACAGCATGGGTGCCTGGATGGCTCAGTCAGTTAAGCATCTGCCTTTGGCTCAGGTCAGGATGCCAGGGTCCTGGGATTGAGTCCTTCATCAGGCTCCCTCCTCCATGGGGAGACTGCTTCTCCCTCTCCCTCCTACTCCCTCTGCTTGTGCTCACTCTTTCTCTCTCCGTCAAAAAAATAAATAAAAAATCTTAAAAACAAACCAAAAGAAATCCACAAAACCACAAAATATGAAGAACATTTTTCACAGATCTACAACAAACAATCCTAAAATTTGTACAGAACTACAATAGACCCCAAATAGCCAAAGCAATCTTGAAAAAGAAAAGCAAACCCGGAGGCATCACACTTCCATACTTCAAGCTATTACTAAAAAGCTGTAGTGCTCAAGACAGTATGGCACTGGCATAAACATGCACATACAGATCAATGGAACATAAGAGAAAACTCAGAAATGAACCCACAGCACTATGGCCAACTAATATTCAACAAAGCAGGAAAGAATATCCATGGAAAAAAGATGGTCTCTTCAACAAATGATGTTGGGGAAACTGGACAGCAACATGCAGAAGAATGAAATTGGACCACTTTCCGACACCGCACACAAAAATAAATTCAAACTGGATGAAGACCTAAACGTGAGACAGAAATCCATCAGAATCCTAAAAGAGAGTGCAAGCAGTAACCTCTTTGACATCAGCCACAGCAACTTCTTACTAGTTATCTCTCTGCAGCAAGGGAAACAAAAGCAAAAAGAAACTACCAGGACTTCATCAAGATAAAAAGCTTATGCACAGCAAAGGAAACAACGAAACTAAAAGGCAACCTACTGCATGGGAGAAGATATTTGCAAATGGCATATCTGATAAAGGGTTAGTATCCAAAATCCATAAAGCACTTATTAAACTCAACACCCCAAAACCAAATAATCCAGTTAAGAAATGAGCAGAAGACATGAATAGATATTTCTCCAAAAAAGACCTACAGATGGCTAACAGACACATCAAAAGATGCTCAATATCACTCATCATCAGTGAAATACAAATCAAAACTACAATGAGATATCACCTCATACCTCACAGAATAGCTAAAATTAGCAATACAGGAAACAACAGGTGTGGCGAGAATCTGGAGAAAAGGGAACCCTTTTATACTGTTGGTGGTAATGCAAACTGGTCCAACCACTCTGAAAAATAGTATGGATACTTCTCAAAAAGTTAAAAATAGAGCTACCCTATGACCCAGAAATTGCACTACCAGGTATTTACACAAAGGATACAAAAATACTGATTCAAAGGGGCACATGAGGAGCGCCTGGGTGGCTCAGTGGGTTAAAGCCTCTGCCTTTGGCTCAGGTCATGATCCCAGAGTCTTGGGATGGAGCCCCGCATTGGGCTCTCTGCTCAGTGGGGAGCCTGCTTCCCCCCTCCCTCTCTGCCTGCCTCTCTGCCTACTTGTGATCTCTGTCTGTCAAATAAATAAATAAAATTAAAAAAAAAATTCAAAGGGGCACATGAACCCAAATGTTTACAACAGCATTATCAACAATAGCCAGCCAAATACTGGAAAGAGCCCAAATGTCCACTGACTGATGATGAATGGATAAAGAAGATGTGGTATATGTGTATATATATGCAATAGAATATCACTCAGCCTTAAAAAAGAATGAAATCTCACTATTTGCAATGATGTGGATGGAGCTAGACATTATATTAAGCAAAATAAGTCAGTCAGAGAAAGACCAACAGCATATGATTTTACTCATATGTGGAATTTAAAAAAGAAAACTGATTATCATATGGGAAAGGGGAAAAAAAAAGAGAGAGAGGCAAACCATAAAGAGTCTCTTAACTATAGAGAACAAACAGAGTTGATGGACAGGAGGTGGCTAGGGAGATGGGCTAAATGGGTAATGGGTATTAAGGAGGGCACTTGTTGTGATGAGCACTATATGATAATGTACGTGATGAATCATTAAATTCTGAATGATTTTAACTGAATGATTTTAATGATTTTAACTCCTGAAACCAATAGTATACTATATATTACTAACTAGAATTTAAATGAAAACAAAACATAAAAAATTTATAGCATTCTAGCTATAATCAACACTAAGCTAGAGTGGCTATAATAATATCTGGAAAAGTAAATTTTAGAGCAAATATTTCCAGGAATACAGAAAGTGATTTCCTAATGATGAATTCAAGTCACCAATTCATCAAAAAGACATAAAACCTGTAAACATTTATGTATCCAAGTAAAAACGAGTTTCAAAATACATGAAGTAAAAATTGATAGAATTTCAAGAACAAATACACTAATCCACAATTACAGCCACAGATTTCAACATTCATTTCTCAAACTGACAGAACATCAATGAGAACATTAGAAGACTTAACAAAACCATCAACCAACTTGACCTAGTTCACATTTTGGGGAACACTCCATCCAATGACAGCAAAATTTAATTTTTTTCAATTGTCCAAGGAACATTTACTAAAATAGATCATATACTGGATGCTACGATCTGAATGTTTATATCCCTTCCCCAAAATTCATCTGTTGAAATGCTAACTCCTACAGGCAATGGTATTAATAGGCAAAACTTTTGGAAGGTATGAATAGGTCACAAGCGTGGATCCCTCATGTAACGGATTAGTGCTCCTACAAAAGACGTCCCACAGAGTTCCCTATCCTCTTCCACCATGTGAGGATACAGTGAGAAGGTGCTATTTTATGAATGAGAAAGAGGATACCTGACTATACTGGTGCCTTGATATTGATTTTCCAGCCTCCAGAATGGTGAGCAAAAAATTTCTATTGTTTATAAACTACCCAGTTAGTGTTATTTTGTTATGGCAGTCCAATGTACTAAGATACCAGATTTATTCATTTTCTATTGTTGTGGCAATCAACTACCATAAACTTAGTAGTTTAAATAACAATACACATTTACTAACACAATTCTGTATGTTAGAAATCTGACATATTTATTCCTACAGCTCTGTTGTGAGCAGTCTGATAGAGGTTTCAACGGACTAAATCAAGGTATTGGCAGGGCTGTGTTTCCTTTTAGGTATTCTAAAGAAGAACCTGTTTCCTCCACTTGTCCAGTTTCTAGATTCCCCTTTCTCCCATATTCAAAGCTAGTAATCCTGCTTCTCTCTAACTCTTCTTCTGTATGCACATCCCTCTCTAACCCTGACTTCAGGTAGCAAATATTACTTTCAGACCCAGCTAATTAGGCTGGGTCTACCTAGCAATCCTGGATGAGCATCTTAACGCGCTAGCCTTAATCACATGTTAGACTCCCCTTTTTTATGTAGGATAATATATCCACGGGTACCAGGGATTAGGATGTGGTTACCTCTGTGGAACCATTATTCTGCCAAACACATTGGATCATAAAATAAGTCTTACTTAAGAAATTTAAATCATTCAAAATATGTTCTGTGACGATGAAGTTAAATTAGGAATACATGACAGAAACATTTTTAGACATTTTCCAAATAGCTGCAAATAAAATATCCCACTTCTAAATATCCCACAAAGAAAGAAATCAAAAAGGAAATTGGAAAGTATTCATCTTAAAAAACCAGAAAAAGGAGAGCAAATTAATGTTGAAGTAAGCAAAAGAAAGGGATAAAGAGAAGGAATTAAAGAAATAGAAAAAATAAAATAAATGAAACCATTTTTTTCCTTAAGAAAAGTCAATGAAACTGATAACTCTCTGGCTGATCAAGGAAAAAAAAGAGAAAGGAGAAACAAATTATGAATACCAGATATGAAAGTGATGATATCTACTGGATAACATGTCAATATTATTAATAATCTTACCAATAAATTCTACAAGTTAAATCAAATGGGAGAAATATAACTGAGACACACAAACTGATAGAACTTACTCAAGAAGAAACAGAAAACCAGAAAAGCTCTAAATCTATTAAAGAAATTGAATTTTTAGTTAAAACCTTCCCACAAAGAAAACCGCGAGTCCAAATACATTCAATGTTGAATTCTACCACAAATTTAAGAAAAACAGCAATATCAATTACACACAAGTCTTTCAAAAAATTAAGAGGAAATATTTCATAATTCATTTTATAAGGCCAGCAGTACCATGATACAAAGTCAAACAAGATTACAATAGAAGACTATAGACTAATACCCTTCATAGACATAGGTATAAAAGTTCTTAATAAAATTTTAACAAATCAAATCCAACAATAAATAAAAAAATAATACAAAAGGACCACCTGGAGCTTACCCCTGTATAACAAGGTTGATTGAGCATTCAAAAGCCTTTAAAAATGGGTATTTCAATTCTACTGCAAATAAAGCTCAATTGAAATAACTTTACTATTTTATGTTTAATAATTGAAAGTTTTTTTATAATCCTATAAACAAACACACGTACTCATATGCTTTAATATGACATATTCCTCAAAGCTAATATAATGATTTTTTTACAAGATTTTACTTATTTATTTGACAGAGAGAGAGAAATCACAAGTAGAGAGGCAGACAGAGAGAGGGGGAAGCAGGCTCCCTACTGAGCAGAGAGTCTGATGTAGGGCTCAATCCCAGAACCCTGAGATCATGACCTGAGCCAAAGACAGAGACTTAATCCACTGAGCCACCCAGGCGCCCTAATATAATGATTATAATCAAAGAGTAGTAATTCGGCTGTAACTATGTTAACCATCAGTTACTTTCCAAATTTTATTATTTGGGAAGAGCAGAATATTCCAACTTAATTATACAAATTTTGGTGTGGTTTCTAGAACATATTACTAGTATATTCTCAAAAGAAAATTCAATTTAAAAATTTAATTTTAACCATTAAATATTCATTAACATTCAATAATAATGATATAATTTGCTTAAAAATAAAATAAGTAGATAGCCAAGACATGAAGTAAATGAAATTATTTAAGATATCACAGTTATATCTAATTGAATTACTACTTAATAAGCTCAATAGATGAGCCCTTTGGTTGCCTTTAATCATAATTTGAATATACCAAGTGAAATCTAATTCATATTTCTGTATAAATTCTAGAAAATAAAATGATGCATCCAACATCCTCAAGGTCAAAATATTTCCTGCATTTTTTGACCATATTAACATCTAAATCAATCACCTAGGCACCCCTTAAGGATTTTAAAACATAATGACCTAGCACAGGGCTTGGTACATAGGAACTATTCCATATACTAATTTGAATTCAATCTAATCAAATAATCAGTCATAAAAGAATGAAATGTGGACAAATCCAATATTACAACATATAGGCTTTTCTTTCATAAAAGCATAAATAAGGAACACAAACCCTGACTAATTCAAGATAGAAAGAACATCCTATATGTTTCCTAGCAGTAAATCTAAGCCTTAGCAGCCTATCACTAAATACAATAAAAAACAAAATATACAACTTTAATAAAAAAAAGGAAAGAAATATACAACATCTATATGTAGCATAAAGAAATCAACAATGACAGGTAGTGAATCTTAAAGAACTGTTAAGTACAGCTTACCCTAAATTTTTAATGAAGTTTAAATTATGTTCAGTATATAATAAAGCAAAAATGAGATTCCAAACAAAGCAAATAATTTCGAGTAGAGCTGTAAGAAGAGAGTGTCTAACCCTCAGATGAAGTACACAATTTATCACAAAACCCAATCTAGTTATCTTTAGTTTTGATGCATTTCTTAGAATACAATTTCATTGAAAAATTAGTTCTTTTTTTTATTGAGTTGGTATCATTAGCATGAACATTTTTTAAAAAACATTCATTATCACAGCTGCTTGTGATCCGGGGACCATACTTTGAGAACCAGTAAACTAGAAATGTAAGGCAATTGAGTTTCACAATCTGACGGTAGGACAGATAATCTGTTGACTGCATAACTGACAGTTTTCATTGCTGGGCCACAGGGAAACGAAAGTGTTAAAGCAGCAAAGATTTCCCTCCCCCCCACCAAAAAAAAAGGAAAAATAAAGGAGAAAGGGAGAAACATGCTGCCTAGGCCAGAGGGCAGCTGTGATATTTTAAACCCAGAATCTGGTTCTGTCTTCCTTTGGAGCCCCTGAGGAATACTCGAGCACATTTTTCCATGGCTCTCATAACTGTGAGAGGTGTCAAAAGCCTGGACACAGAGACTGAGCAGATCTGCTGTCTGTTGCAAAGTCCAGTCCCAAGAAATAGCTAGGTTTTCATGCCTTTCCTGGACACCAGCCCTCAGACTTACCACCTGTACTTTAATCAGGCCAAAGCCTTCCCTTTGAGCTAATATAAAGAAGGAGAAAGCCATCTACTCTTGACCTACCTTCTACCTGTGCTGGGTCTTAAACTTCAAAACCATGTAGATAAACTTTGTGTACTTGGATTCTGTTCTCCTAGCCTTTCAGTTAGAGTATAAACTAGGCAAAATAATATTGCCTCACTGGCACTCCATTGTTACTCGGAAAAAAAAAACTGTAATTAACACTAAACTAATAGATTTTGAACAGTCAAAAAATAAACACATTCATCATCAGGCATTTAAAGTACCCTTTTTACCAAGGATCAATACATGTTTCATGTTGTTCAAAACATAGAAATCTTATCCATATCATTACTTTGAACAATAACAGCATTATTTTTGTGAAGAAAATATTCAATGGGCATTATGTTAAATACTATTAACACTTACCTGTATTTTAATGGGCCAGGAAAAGTTGCTGACGTACACATAGAATGTAATGTTAGGATTGCTTCTAAAGTTAAATTTTTCATAGGAAAAACTATCTCTGTATTCCTTTATATTAGTTTTGGAAACTATAGGAGTCTCCTCCCCGGATATTGTTCCAGCTAAAATGTAAATAATAATAACAATTTTTTAAAACTCATATTAGGAAAAAAGGATCTTTATGAAATTAAAAATATACGTTATATTTACTTAATTTTTATAACTGTACATACAAAAACATAATTATCAAAATTAACTTGTTCGCTATTTAGAGTGACAAAGGAGAAATAAAATAAGATTCAGCATAAATGTAATGGAAAAGTATAAAAAATCATTTTTAAAAAACGATACCACTGATTAAGTGCTATATACTAGGCAGTGATGTAGAGACTTTACATTCTTTTCATATAACAGTTTTATCCCAGAGGTATTCTATCTCTATTTTTCAAATTGAAACCTGACCCTCAGAAAGTTAAGTTTATAGCTACTGAATGGTAAATTCCTCTTTGGAACTCAGATACATATTAGCTCCAGATACTGAGTTCCTTCCATTTACTACTCCACAGAGACTCTTAAAACAAATCAGGACGTATCTCACATGTCTCAATCCAATTAAAAAATGGAAAAGAAATCAACTTATTTGTCTTACTCACAAATTGAAACATCACTACTTTGAATACATTGAAAAGGGGCTACAATTTAAAACATGAGCTAAATGTTCAATTAGTTAAACACATATTATATACTCAATAAATATTTACTGAAATTAACTAAATGGAACAAAACATTTCCAACAATCTTACCAAGACTTCCACCTTACTTACTTAACTAAGTAAAAATATTTAGAATTAGTATACTGAGCAGTTGAATTAAATTCATCACCTATTCCAAAATTATGTGGGATGCTGTTATAAAAGGCAGATTTCCTGACCCTATCTCCTAACCCCAAAAATAAAAATTTCTGAAATTTAGTTCTGGGAATCTAAAAGTTACAACAACTTCTTCCATTAAAAAAACAAAAAAATGACTGTTCTAAACTATTTCCAAGGGTTTTATGTATTTTTGTTAACAAATTTTAAAAATCTTCTAGAGTCAGTTTATTGTGCCAAAGTAAATTTCAAATTAATAGTACAAGTTTTCATGAATTACTTTTTTTTAAATGATTCCATTTTTAAGTAATCTCTACACCCAACACAGGACTTGAACTTACAACCCTAAGATCAAGAGATACATGTTCTACCAACTGAGCAAGCCCAGTGTGCCGTCATGAATTCTTAATGAGTGAAGCTCAAAATACCAATATTTTATTATATGTTTGATACTATAGTAACAAAACGTCTATATAGTTGCCCAAACTTCTCATTTTTAACACTGTAATGTAGGTTCTAGAATTGCAAAGACCTCATCATTCTTGAATTCTACAACTCCATGATTCTACATATTAAAATAGCATAATGACTTGATTTTCAGAAATCAAATATGGATAACTGAGAATCCACATATTTTCTTTAAATAAGATTCCAACACTTTGATGTAAAAGTCTATCTTTGATATAGAAAATAAAAACGAATAGAATTTCCTATGATGTAAATAAAAAAAAAGTGAGCATTCTTTTTAATAATTCAACATAGTTTATATTTCAACTTGGTTACATTTTTTAAAAGCCAAAAACTTCAACTTATAAATCTTATTATGGAAGGCATATTAATTATAGAGTTTTTTTTCAACCTTCTCTCAGCACTGAAACTGAGAAGGGGAATAGTGTATTTCTAAGCTTGAAAGTAATAGAAATCAGCATGCACAGAATTTCATTGTTTTGTATCAATATTAAGGTTAATAGTTAAATTTATAGCTTCAATAGTGAATCAAATAATTGAAATCTCAGTCTCTAGTCATTAAAGAAGTAATCTGTCTTAATTAAAATCACAGCAATTCATAAAACTGCTATTTTAAGTGGTGTACAGTATTTGTTACCCAAATAATTTTAATTGAATAAGGGACAAAGTTAACAAAGGAATGAAACTTTATTAATAATACTACTTATTATTTTTACCTGAATCAACACAATGACATATATTTTTTTATTTCAATTATTTGAATTAAGAATAAAAGGCCATGTTAGAACACCTTCCATAAACAGATGTGAAAGACATGTGACAACAAAATCCTCTTACCTGTTGAACCAACTGACCATGTAATGTTGAGATTAAAGTTGTTCGATGCATTAATTGAAATATCCAAATTTTTGTTTGACTACCAAGAAAGAAAATATTAGGGTTAAAAAATCAAATTACACTAAATAATATTTTATGTTTTAATTATGCCCAGGCTATATTTCACAGACTTTATACATTTTGTCATTATTCAACTAAGTATAGATGTCAGTTATACTTTTTTAATGAAAACATATAGGTGATAAATTCAAAGGCAGTTTAAATTTTCCATTTATCCTCCCAACTATAGTCCAGCCTTCTGTACGTAAACCAGAGGCTACTGAAATTCATTGTTTGTATTTTGATTTTCTTTGTTGACCTGTAGATAATAGTTACATGATACAGATTTGGGTTAGTCCAAAGTAATTTTACAGCAATGTAATATTACTGTTGAAAGATTTCTTCTTAGGTGCATATTGCATTATTATACACACATTTTTTAGTGAAAAAATGCATATAAAAAACATAAACCAGAACTCTAAGGTAAAAATGGGTTAGAATTAAATCTGTTGTCAAAATGTAGGAAATGTATAAATAATTAAGGTACATATTTATTATTGTTTTTTATGTAGGATAAGTAGGAAGCCCTGACCACTAATCTGTATTAATTTCAGTAACTGTTCTAGGTTGAATATCATTTTAAGTATAAGTTATATTTATATAATTAGATATAATGATGTTATAAGCATTCTTAATGGCACCTCTCATGATAGTTTAGCATCCTATCATTTCAAAGAAAATGTGTCTGGGCTCTTGGTTTCAATTGAGACAAGATAGTTGAAAGTAAAACAGAAAGCTATGACATTTGGAAGCAGTCAAGAATTTCAGGAAGTTGAAAAAGGAAAGGATGGTCAAGAGAGAAGCAAACTAGAATTACAGCTCATCTGGACCTACATGTATGACACTATGGATAATATTGTGGAGAAATATTATTCACACCCACATATATTGTAAAGATTTTATTTATTTATTTGAGAGAGAGAGAGAGAACAAGTGGGGAGAGGGACAGAGAGAGAGAGAAGCAGACTCCCTCCTGAGCAGGGAGCTCCATCCCAGGACCCTGAGATCATGCCCAGAGCCAAAGGAAGACATTTAACTCACCTAGCGACCCAGACACCCCTAAACCCTATTTTGAGTCAGATATTCCAAATTATATTAATGTCTTATATCTTCAAAGTCCATAAGCTTGGAATTACACTCCAATTACTTGGTATTAAACTGAAAATTCAAGAGGCCAATGTTAAAGAATGAAATTCTGATAACGTGCTATAACATAGATAAGTCTTGGAAATGTTAGGCTAAATGAAGTAAGCCAAGCAAAAAAGAACAAATATTGTATGGTTACAATATTGTATGGTATGAGATACCTAGAATACACAAATTCATAAAGACAGAAAGTAAAATAACAGGGCTACAGGGAGAAGAAATGAGGAATTGTTGCTTAATGGATTTAGAAAATCTGTTTGAAATGATAAAAAAAATGTTGGTGATGGATAGTGGTGATGACTGTACAACACTGCAAATATAATAATGCCACTGAACTGTCCATCTAAAAATGGTTAAAATGATTCTTCAGTGTGAAGAAGAAAATGATTCTTCAGTGTGATAAGAAGTCAGTGGAGGTTGTAATGCATGTATAAAAGCTTTCTTATCACACTGAAGAATGTAGTTTCTGATATATTCCCAAGAATATAGACATATCCTTAAAATCTAAGGAATAAAGAGTAATATAAAATGAACTGTTCTACTTTTTGAGAAAAGGGATCCTATTTAACTAGAAAAGGAAAATTTAAGAAATTATGTTATTTATTGGCAAATCAAATAAAATACTTTAGAGGAAAGAAGCTAGCAAATGGCAGGACATATTCTGAAGTTTCATCTATTTGATAAACTATTAAAATATATGATAATGGAGGGGCACCTGGGAGGCTCAGTCGTTAAAATGTCTGCCTTTGGCTAGAGTCTTGACCCTAGGATCCTGGGATGGAGTCCTGCATCAGACTCTCTGCTCAGCAGGAAGCCTGTTTCTCCTGCTCCTACTCCCTCCTACTTGTGTTCCCTCTCTCACTGTTTCTCTCAAAAAAAAATTTTTTTTAATTTAATTTAATTTAATTTTAAAAATATGATATGGATTAAAAGATAGATTAATATATAATAAAAACACAGCAATTGAGAGTGACATCAGCAAGATGGTGAAATAATAAGTACCAACACTTACCCTTCATAAAAACACTGATTTAACAATGTTATATGAACCAAAATACCTTTATGAGAGAATCAAAATCCAGCTTAAAAACTGCAGTACCAAGATTAACACAAAACTAATGGATAAGATAATGGATAAGAAGAGCAATTTCACTTTACCCATTTCAGCCCCTGCCCCAGGGCAGCACTCAGCATTAAAGAGATCATCTCAGCTTATGACTTCTCCCTCAGGGAAAAGGGAGAGTGTAGCATATATCCAACATCCCTCGCCTTTCATTGAACTGCACAAAAGGTCTGTTTCCGTTTTACCTCATCCAGAACACTAAGAGAACAAGCATAGTTCAGACATTTGACAGCAGCTAAAAATAAAGAATATAAGTGGCTGGCTTACTGCTGCTGTCATGGCTCTGCAACACTGGGAGAAGGTGCATATTCCTGAGTCTTCTCCTTCAGAAGGGAGAATGAATGGGGTGTGCATTCAACACCCTGAATTTTCTGTGCACTTTCCAAGGGGAAAAGGTAAACAGCTCACTATAGCCAGAACGGTTCTCTGAAATTGAGAGAAGACATGCAAACTAAGACTTATCCCCTAGGAGGAAGGAAGAGTTGAACATGATCATTCATAGAAAAGTTTTCAGATGCTCCCAGTATCACTAGCTAGGCTGATTGATGAAGTTTTTTTCCTTTGAAGTAGGTCTATACAGACTAAGAGAAGCAATTGTTTCTTCAAATGCACAGACACCAATGCAAAGTTACAAGGTAAATGAAGGATTAAAGAAAAATGACACAACCGTAGCAACAAAATAAATCTCAAGTAAGTAACCCTAAGTAAATGGAGCTCTAGAATTGCCTAGCAAATAATTCAAAATAATTATACTAAAGAAGTAAAGGAGTAATAAGAGACCACAGAAAGATAATTAAATGAAATCAAGAAAACAATATATGAACAAAATGTCAATATTTCAACAGAGATAGAACTAAAAAAAGAACCACAGAAGAATACAGTAACTCAAGTTAAAAAAAATCAATACAGAGCCTCAACAACAAACTTGACTGAGCAGAAGAAAGAATCAGTGAATTCAAAGGCAAATTATCTGAAGTTACATAGTAAGAGGAGCAAAAGAAAAGAAGTGAAGAAAGCCTAGTGGACTTATGTAATACTTCAAGAAAAACCAATATATATATATTATGAAAGTCCAAGAAAAAGAAGAGAAAGAAAGGGGCAAAAATCTTATTTAAGAATTTAAGAATGGCCTAAAATATTCCAAATCCAAGAAGTATAGGCATCTAAATTCATGAACCTGAAGAAAACAGAAGGAAGATGAACCCAAAGAAATCAAATCAAATTGTTAAAAGTCAAGGACAGAATTTGGAAAAAACCAATAGCATAGTGACTGATCACATACAAGTGAGCTCCATAAGGTTATGAGTGGGTTTCTCAGCAGAAATTTTGCAGACCATAAAGGATTGAGATGACAAGTTAAAAGTTTTCAAAGGAAAAATATACCGACCGGGAATACAATTCCTGGTAAAACTGTTCTAAGAAAAGTTGAGAGAAAAAGATTTTCCCAGATAAACAGAAGCTCAGGAAGCTCATCACCACTATATCTGTTTTACAAAAAAATAAAAAATAAAAAAATATAACATCAATGACAGAGTGAGAGGGGAGACAAACAAAGAAGTATAGACTTTTGGTATGTGATTGAAATTATGTTTTAACAGCTTAAAAAATACTGTTATAACTATAATATATTGTAAATAAATCTCAGAATAACTACAAAGAAAATACATATAGAAGATAAAAGAAAAAGAGCAAGAAATCAAAGCATATAATTACAAAAAAAAATCAATAAAGCACAATAAAAGACAGCAAAGAAAAAAAGAGGAACAAAAAATATATAAGAGATAACAATTAACAAAATGGCAATAGTAAGTCCTGTCCTATCAATAAGTACTTTAGACATAAATCCATTAAACCCCCCCCAATCAAAAGACATAGAGTGGATAAGAATTTTTAAAAAACATCCAATAATATGCTATCTAAAAGGGACTCATTTCAGATTTAAGGACATTTATAAACTAAAAGAGAAGGGATTGGAAAAGATATTCCATGAAAATAAGAAACAAAATAAGGAAGAAGTAGCTATACGTATATGAGACAAAAACAGACTTTAAGCCAAAATCTTTAACAACAGACAAACAAGGACATTATATAATGATAAATGGATCAATTAATCAAGAAGACATAACTATGATAAATTATATGTATACACTATGAAAGCATCTAAATATAGAAACAAACATTGACACTACTGAAGGGAAGAATAAAAGGAGTAGAATAATAGTAAGGGACTTCAGTACCCTATTTTCAACAATGGATAGAATATTCAAAGAGAAAATCAATAAGGAAAAAGTGGACTTGAACAACACTACAAAACACAAGTGTTTAACAGACATGGAAACAAAATTCCACATAACAGAGTCAGGATCCACATTCTGTTCATATGCATGCGAGATAGTCTCCAAAATATATTACATGTTAGGTCACAAAAGAAGTCTTAACAAATTTAAGAAGAACAAATATAAGAAGACTGAAAATATATCAGTTATCTTTTCTTTTATTTTCTAAGATTTTATTTATTCTTATTTATTCATCTGACAGATCACAAGTAGGCAGAGAGAGGGGGAAGCACGCTCCCCGCCAAGCAGATAGCCCAATGTGGGGCTTGATCCCAGGACCTTGGGATCATGACCTGAGCCGAAGGCAGAGGTTTTAACCCACTGAGCCACCCAGGCACCCCTCAGTTATCTTTTCTGACTACAATGGAATGAAACTAGGAATCAATAGCAGGAGAAAATTTTAAAAGTTAAAAATACATAGAATTTTAACAACATATTTCTGAAATAATGGATCAAAAAGGAAATCAAAAGGGAAATCAGAAAATATGTTGAGACAAAATAAAATGAAAAATTATATACCAAAACTAATGGTATGCAACAAAACCAGTTCAAAGAGAAAACTAAAAGTAACAAATACTTATATTAAAAAAGAAGAGCGCTTTCAGGGATGCCTGGCTAGTTCAGTCAGTTAAACATCTGTCTTCCACTCAGGTCATGATCCCAGGGTCTGGGATCGAGCCCCATGCTGGGCTCCCTTCTCAGTGGGGAGTATCTTTTCTCTCTGTCTACTCCTGCACCCTCCCCTCTACCCCGCTCGTTCTCTCTCTCTTGCTCTCTGTCTGAAATAAATAAAATCTTAAAAAAAGACTTCTCAAATAAACAACCTCACTTTACACCTCAATTCAAAAGACAACAAACTATGTTTAAAGCTAACAAAAGAAGTAAATATTAAAGACTAATGCAGAGATAAAGAGTAGAAAGCAAGAAAATCAACAAAATATGAGTTACTTTTTTTAAAAAAGTTATCAAAATTGACACAATCTAAGACAAGAAGACTTAAAATGTAAAATCATAAATGAAACATTACATTCTATGCTACAGAAATAAAAAGGACTGACAGAGGCTAAATGACTAATTTTATATTATCAACAAACTAGACAACCTAAAAGAAATCAATAATTCTTAAAATCATACAAACTACTAAGACAGAATCATGAAGAAATAGAAAATATGAACAGACCAATAACATGCATGGAAATTTAGTAATCAGAAAACTCCCAACAAAGAAAAACTCAGTAACAAATGGTTTCACTGGTTAACTCTAGCAAAAATTTAAAAAACTACTACCAACCCTTCTCAAATTCTAAAAACTACAGAGAAGGGAATACTTCCCAACTCATTTTATGAGGCCAGATATAATCTGATACCAAAGCCAGATAATGACAGTACAAGAAATAAAAACTCTAGGCCAATAATACTTACAAACACAGTTGCAAAAATCCTCAGCATATACTAGCAAACTGAATTCAACAGCATGTTAAAAGGATCATTCACCATGATAAAGAGATTTATCCTTGGGATGAAAAGATAGGTCAACATATATAAATCAACTAATGTAATGAGCTATAAAAGGAATGTACCCCAATATAATAAGGGCCATAATTGACAAGCCCAAGTAAACATCATACTCAATATAGAAAAACTGAAAGTTTTCCCTCTATGATCAGGAATAAGATAAGGGTGCCACCTAACATTACTTCTATTTAACAAAGTATTAGACATCCTAGCAAAAGCAATTAAGTAAGAGAAATAAATAGAAGGCGCCCAAGTCAAAAAGGAAGAAGTAAAATATTATCTATTTGCAGATGACATAATCTTATATGTAAAAAAACCTGAACACTGTGTACACACACACACACACACACACACACACACACACACACAAGCCTGTTAGAACTAATAAATTCAGTGAAATTTCAGGATACAAAATGAACATTTTAAAAAATCAGTTTTATTTCTATACACTAATAGCAAATTATGTTAAAAGGAAGTTAAGAAAATCATCCTATTTATAATAGTATCAAAAAGAAGAACACACTTAAGAATAAATTTAACCCAGGAGATGAAAGATATACATTGAAAATTATACATTGATGAAAGAAAGAAGACACAAATAATGAAAAGATAGCCTTTGTTCTCAGATTGAGAATTTTAATATTGTTTAAATGTCCATGTTACTAAAATAAATCTATAAATTCAATATTATCTCATCAAATTCCTAGTGGCATTTTTACAGAAATAGAACAAAACTATCTTAAAATTCATATAGAATCATAAAAGACCTCAAATAGCCAAAACAATCTTGAGAAAGAAGAACAAAGTTGGATGTATTAGACTGCCTGATTTCAAAATATATTACAAAGCTATAGCAATTAAAAATACAGTACTTGCATAAAGATAGACGTATGGACCAGCATAATAGATAGCCCAGAAATAAACCCACACATATATGGTTAAGTAATCTTCAATGAGGAGGCCAAGAGTACAAAATAAGGAAAGGATAGTCTCTTCAACAAATGTTAGGAAAACTGATATCCACATTAAAGGAATGAAATTTGATCTTTATTTTCTTAGTCCACTAGGACTGCTATAAGAATAATACCATACACTAGGGCAGGAGGAGTGTCTGTAAAGACCAGAATTGTACTTCTCATACATTTAGAGGTTGGAAATTCCAAGATAAAGGTGCTGGAAAAGCTGGTATCTGTTGAGGTCAACTTCCTACTCAATGAACAAGCCCCTTCTTGCTATATGGCAAAAGGTGAGGGAGCTCTCAAGGGCCTCTTTTAATCCCATTAATGAGGGCTCCACCCTCATGACCTAACTACCTCGCAAATGTCCCATCTCTAAATACCTTCACATTGAGCATTAGGAT
Organism: Taxidea taxus jeffersonii; assembly: GCA_003697995.1. Lineage (NCBI taxonomy): Eukaryota > Metazoa > Chordata > Mammalia > Carnivora > Mustelidae > Taxidea > Taxidea taxus. The sequence goes on from ML103581.1 coordinate 219,082, forward strand.
TTAACACATGATTCTGGGAGGGGGGGGCACAGACATATATAAAGAACACAAAATGAATTAAAGAGACTGTGTAGAAGACTTGTCTAAGCAAGAAGCTGCTGTGGCTGAGGTCACAGAGGTTGCTGCCTGTGTTGTCCTTTAGGATTTTGATGGATTCCTGTCCCACATTTAGGTCTTTCATTCATTTTGAGTCTATTTTTGTGTATAGTGTAAGAAAATGGTCCAGTTTCATTCTTCTGCTTGTGGCTGTCCAATTTTCCTAACACCATTTGTCAAAAAGACTGTCTTTTTCCCACTGGACATTCTTTCCTGCTTTGGTGAAGATTAGTTGACCATAGAATTGAGGGCCCATTTCTGGGATTTCTATTGATCTAAGGGTCTGTTTTTGTGGCAGTACCATACTGTCTTAATGATTACAGTTTTGCAATAGAGCTTGAAGTCTGGAATTGTGATGCCACCAGCTTTGGCTTTCTTTTTCAACATTTCTTTGGCTATTTGGGGTCTTTTCTGGCTATATACAAATTTTAGGATTATTTTTTTCTAGCTATGTGAAAAAAGTTGATGGTAGTTTGATAGGGATTACACTGAATGTACAGATTTCTCTAGGTAGCATAGACGTTTTAACAATATCTGTTCCTCCAATCCATCAGCATGGAACGTTTTTCATTTCTTTGTGTCTTCCTCAGTTTCTTTCATGAGCATTCTATTGTTTTCAGAGTACAGATCCTTTGCCTCTTTAGTTAGGTTTATTCCTATGTATCTTATGGTTTTGGGTGCAACTTCAAATGAGATCGACTCCTTAATTTTTCTTTCTTCTGTCTCATTGTTAGTAGAAATGCAACTGATTTTTCTGCAGTGATTTTATATCCTGCCACTTTGCTGAATTCCTGTATGAGTTCTATCAATTTGGAGGTGGAGTCATTTGGGTTTTCCACATAACGTACCATATCATCTGCAAAGAGTGAGAGTTTGACTTCTTCGCCAATTTTCAGATGTCTTTTATTTCTTTTTGTTGTCTGATTGTTGAGGCTAGGACTTCTATACTATGTTAAAAACATGACATACCTGCAGCGTTCCTGACCTCAGGGGAAAAGCTCTCAGTTTTTCCCCATTGAGAATGATATTCACTGTGAGCCTTTTGTATATGGCTTTTATGATACTGAGGTATGTTCCCTCTATCCATACATTGTGAAGAATTTTAATCAAGAAAGGATGTTGTACATTGCCAAATGCTTTTTTTGCATCTATTGAGAGCATCATATGGTTCTGGCCTTTCTTTTATTAATGTAGAGTATCACACTGATTAATTTGAGGCTGTTGAAATCATCCTGGCAACCCAGAAATAAATCCCACTCAATTATGGTGAATAATACTTTTAATGTACTCTTAGATCTTATTGGCTAAATCTTAATGAGAATAAACCATTGGGACTTCACCAAGATAAAACCTTTTTCACAGCAAAGGAAATAGTCCACAAATCCAAAAGACAAATAATAGAATAGGAGAAGATATTTGCAAATGACATATTAGATAATGGGCTGGTATCTAAAATCTATGAAGAATTTATCAAACTCAACACCCAAAGAACAAATAATCCAATCAAGAAATGGGCAGAAAACATGAACAGACATTTCTCCAAAGAAGACATACAAATGGTCAACACACACATGAAAAAATGCTCAGCATCACTCAGCATCAGTAAAATACAAATGAAAACCACAATGAGATACCACTTCACACCAGCAGAATGGCTAAAATAAACAAGTCAAAAACAACAGCTGTTGGCGAAGATGTGGAGAAAGGGAGACACTCTTAAACTGTTGGTGGGAATGTAAACTGGTGCAGCCACTCTGGAAAACAGTATGGAGGTTCCTCAAAAAGTTGAAAATAGAGCTACCCTAAGACCCAGCAATTGTACTCCTAGGTATTTACCCTAAAATAAAAATGTTGTGATCAAAAGGAACACTTGTACCCCAATGTTTATACCAGCAATGTCCACAATAGCCAAATGATGGAAAGATCCCAGATGTCCATCAATAGATGAAAGGATAAAGAAGATGCCATATACATACATACATATATATGTATGTACATACATATATACACACATTGTGTGTGTATGTACATATATATATACATACATATATATAGATGGAACTAGAGGCTCTTATGCTAAGTGAAATAAGTCAATCAGAGAAAGATAATTATATTATCTCACTCATATGTCGAATTTAAGAAACAAAACAGAGGATCATGGGGGTGAATAAAACAAGATGAAAGCAAACAGGGAGACAAACCAAGAAACTCTTAATCATGGGGAAAAAAACTGAGGTTGCTGGAGGGGTGGGGGTGTAGGATGGAGTAACTGGGTGATGGGCATTAAGAAGAGCATGTAATGTAATGAGCACTGGGTATTATATAAGATTGAAGAATCACTAAACTTTACCATCTTAAACTAATAATAGAGTATATATTAATTAATTGAATTTAAATTTAAAAAATTTTAAAAATAAATACACATAATAAAATAAAAATAAAATAAATTAAAAAGAAAAAGAAAACAAAAATTAAAAATTAAATTAAAAGAATAAAGACACAGGTTGACAAAGAGCCCATAGTGGAAACTTAGGGGGAGTAGGAGAGATAGAGACAAATACTCCTCAGTTAGCCTTTTACTAAATGATTTATAAATTTAGAAAAAGTTAGAAAAAAAAGTGAGAAAGAGAAAGGCTGTGTAAGAAGATAGTGTCAGAGTAGGAGGACGCTAGGCTCATCTCTTCCCATGAACACAATTAGATAACTATTCAATCATCCTAAATACCCGAAAAATTGAGCTAAAGACTGACAGAACAAAACTCCAGAACTAAAAGGAGAGAAGAGGCCACATCAAAGAAGGTAGGAAGTATGGAGATATAGTTTAGGGGAGAAATGGATTGTGGGTGCTGTGGAAGGGAGGGAGCTGTGGTCACGGAGAAGGGCAAGAGAGAGGAGCACACAGGGAAACACAAAAGAACATTTCCCCAAAGCCACTGCCTTGGAAAATGAGAGGGGCTGAATTTCATGCGTTCTTGCAACCAGAAGGTCTTAAAGTCTGGAGTTTTTTGTTTTGTTTTGTTTTTAATATTTTATTTATTTATTTGTCAGATAGAGAGCGCAGGAGCGAGCACAGGCAGACAGAGTGGCAGGCAGAGGCAGAGGGAGAAGCAGGCTCCCCGCTGAGCAAGGAGCCCCGATGTGGGACTCGATCCCAGGACGCTGGGATCATGACCTGAGCCGAAGGCAGCCGCTTAACCAACTGAGCCACCCAGGCATCCCTTAAAGTCTGGAGTTTTAAAAGTCAGTAGCTTGACTCGTAAAGGGCCTGAAGGTCACTGTGCTCCTCCTGGAGAGAAAGCAGGCAATATCACAGGGCAGACAGTGTGGTAACAGCGATCAGAAAAATATCTGGGGAATACAGGAGTAGATTATTCTCTCTCCTGGAATCACATGCCTGAGAGGCAGCATTCATAGATATGCATCTGCAGGAAAAAATGATCTGGCCATTTCCCTCCTCTGCCCCTCAGCATAAACACAGAGCCACCAACAGGGTGAAGCATCCATCACTGGCTGCCTTACTTCCTTATATCAAGCCCAAACCCCTGCACACTGGTGGGACTGCCTTTCTCAGTCAAGCATGCCTCAGTCACATACTAGAAATACTACATAAAGCTCCAGGCAATGGACTCTACACGACTTCTTCTTCATAAGGCCATTACTTTGAGAAAAGGAGGAGACATAACTGCCTTTTGTAACACACAGAAAATGACAAAGAGTTAGACAAAATGCCAAGATACAAGAATTCATTCCAAAAGAAAGAACAAGAAAATGTCATGGCCAGAGATCAAAGCAAAACCGATATAAGTAACATGCCAGATGGAGAATTTAAAGCAATAACCATGAGGACACTCACTGGACTTGGGAAAGAATAGAAGACATTAGTGACACCATCAAATGTAATAACATTCATATTACACAAGTCCCAAAAGAAGAAGAGAGGAAAAAAGGGGGCAGAAAATTGATTTGAAGAAATAGCTGAATACTTCCCTAATATGGGGAAGGAAACAGACATCCAGAGCCAGGAGGCAGAGAACTCCCACCAAAACCAACAAAAGCAGGCCAACACCAAGACTGTAAGTAACAAAATATAGTGTTAAATAAAAAAAATTATAAAAGTGGGGCACCTGGGTGGCTCAGGTGATTAAGCATCTGACTTAGGCTCAGGTAATGATCTCAGTGTCCTAGGATTTGGCCCTGAGGTGGGCTCCCTGCTCAGAAGGGAGTCTACTTCTCCCTCTCCTTCTGCACCTACAGCACTCATATTTTCTCTATCTCTCTAAAATAAAGAAATAAAATCTTTTTTTAAAAAATCATAAATGCAGTAAGACAAAAGATGTCCTTAACTTACAAGGGAAGACCCATAAGGCTAGCCAGAGATTTCTCAACAGAAACTTGGCAAGCCAAAAGGAGTGGCATGCTATATTAGAAGTGCTGAATGGGAAAAATCTGTAGCCAAAAATACTCTGCCCAGCAAGGTTATCATTCAGAATAGGAGAGATAAAGAGTTGCCAAGACAAAGAAAAACTAAAAGAGTTTGTGAACACTAACTCAACCCTGCAAGATACAGTAAAGGGGCCTCTTTGAATGCAAAGGAGACCAAAAGTGACAAACACAAGAAAGGAACAGAGAAAATTCCCAGAAACAAGAAGAAACAAGAAAAAACAGGAAATAAAATAGCAATAAATACATATCTATTAATAAGCACTTTAAATGCAAATGGATAAATGCTCCAGTCAAAAGACAGAGGATGCCAGATGGATTAAAAATAAGACCAATATGATATATGCTGCCTACAAGAGGCTCATTTTAGACCTAAAGACACTTGCAGATTGAAAGTGAGGGGATGGAAAACATTTATCATGCAAATGAATGTCAAAGGAAAGCTGGAGTAGCAACATTTATATCAGGCAAACTAGATATTAAAACAAAGACTGTAATAAGAGACAAAGAAGGGCACTACAAAATCATAAAGAGGAAAATCCAATAAGAACATAACAATTGCAAACATTTTTGCACCCAACATGGGACACTCAATATATAAAACAATTAATAACAACTATAAGGGAAATAATAGATAGTAATACAATAATAGTGGGGAACTTTAACACCCCACTGAAATCAAAGGACAGATTTTCTATATAGAAAGGCAAGGGGAAAATGGCTTTGAATGACATACTGGACCACAGAGAAGTAACATATATTCAGAACATTCCATCCTAAAACAGCAGAATACACATTCTTTTCCAGTGCACATGGAACATTCTCCACAATAGAACATATATTAGGCCACAAAACAGGACTCAACATATTAAAAAAAACTGAAATCATACCACATATCTTTCCTGACCACAATGCTATAAAACTAGAAGCCAACCATACGAAAATATATGAAAACTACAAATACATGGAGGATAAAAAACCTGTCACTAAACAATCAAAGGGTCAAAGAGCAAACCAAAGAAGAAATAAAAATACATGGAAACAAATGAAAATGTAAATACAACAGTCCAAAACATTTGTGACGTAGCAAAAGCAGTCCTAAGAGGGAAGAATACAGCAATACAGGCCTACCTCAAGAAGCAAGAAAAATCTCAACTACAAAACCTAACCTAACACCTAAAGGAATTAAAAAAGGAACAGCAAATTAAATGTGAAGACAGAAGAAGAAGGAAAATAAAAATGAGAGCAGAAATAAATGTTATAGAAACTAAAAACCAGTAGAATTATCCATGAAACTAGGAGCTCGTTCATTAAAAAAAAAAATTAACAAAATTGAAAAATCCCAGTGAGACTTATCAAAAAGAAAAAGGGTTCAAGTAAATAAAATCAAAAATGAAAGAGGAGAAAGAACAACCAACACCACAGAAATACAATTATAAGAGAATATTATTTTAAAATATATGCCAACAAATGGGAAAACCTAGAAGAAAAGGATAAATTCCTAGAAACATAAAAACAATCAAAACTGACACAGAAAGAAACAGAAAATGAGAACAGACTGATAACCAGCGAAGAAATCGAATCAGTAATCAAGTAACTTTCAACAAACAAAAGTTCAGGACGAGATAATTTCACAGATTAATTCTACCAAACATGTAAAAAAGAGTTAATACCCATTCTTCTTGAACTATTCTAAAAAACAGAAAAGGAAGGAAAGCTTCCAAATTCATTGTATGAGGCCACCAACCCAGATACTGAAACCAGATAAAGATTCCACAAAAAAAGAAGGCTACAGGGTGAATATCTCTAATGAAAATAGCTGCAAAAATTCTCAATAAAATGCTAGCAAACCTAATCTAACAATACATTAAAAAAATTATTCACCATGATCAGTGGGATTTATTTCTGGGCTGCAAGTGTGGCTCAATATTCAGAACTCAAATCAATATGATACAACATATTAATAAAACAAAGGATAAAAACCATAGGATGATTACAATAGATGCAGAAAAAGCATTTAACAAAATAAAACATTCATTCATGATAAAAGCCCTCAACAAAGTAGGTTTAAAGGGAACATATCTCAACATAACAAAGGCTATATATGAAAAATCTAGAGTTAGTATTATTCTCAGTGGAGAAAAACTAGCAGCTTTTCCTCTATAGTTAGGAATAAGATAGATGTCCACTCTCACCACTGTTATTTAACACAGTATTGAAAGTCTTAGGCCACCAATAAGACAACAAAGCGAGGATGCAGAGAAAGGGGAACCCTCCTACACTGTTGGTGGGAATGCAAGCTGGTGCAACCACTCTGAAAAACAGCATGGAGGTTCCTCAAAAAATTGAAAATAGAGCTACCTTATGACCCAGCAATTGCACTACTGGGTATTTACCCTAAAGATACAAACGTAGTGATCCAAAGGGGCACATGCACCCAAATGTTTATAGCAGCAATGTCCACAATAGCCAAGTTATGGAAAGAACCTAGATGTCCATCAACAGATGAATGGATAAAGAAGATGTGGTATATATACACAATGGAATAGTATGCAGCCATCAAAAGAAATGAAATCTTGCCATTTGCGATGACATGGATGGAACTAGAGGGTATTATGCTTATCAAAATAAGTCAATCAGAGAAAGACAACTATCATATGATCTCCCTGATATGAAGAAGTGGAGATGCAACGGGGGTGGGGGTTAAGGGGGTAGGAAAAGAATAAATGAAACAAGATGGGATCGGGAGGGAGACCAAAAGAGACTCTTAATGTCATAAAACAAACTGAGGGGGGTGGGGGGAGGGGTGCAGGGAGAGGGGGTGGGGTTACTTATATGTTTAAATAAAAATAAAAAATAAAAAAGACTACAATAAAAAAAAGGGTAGCCAAATCAGCAAGGAAGAAATCAAACTTTCACTATTTACAGATGACATGATATTATATATAGAAAAACTGAAAGAGTCCATTAAAAAATTGTTAAAACTGATACATGAATTCAGTAAAGTTGCAAAATATAAAATGAACATAAAGAAATTTGTTGTATTTCTATATACCAATAATGTAAAGCAGAAAGAGAAATCAAGGAATCAGTCCCACTGACTATTACACCACAAAAACCATAGGATACCTAGGAACAAACCTAACCAAAGAGTTGGTAAAAGATCTGTACTCTGAAAACGAAGAACATTTATGAAAGAAATTGAAGATGACACAAAGAAATGGAAAAACTTTCCATGCTCATTGATTATAACAAATATTTTTAAAATGCCCAAAGCAATCTACACATTTAATGCAATCCCTATCAAAATACAAACAGCATTTTTCACAGAGCTACAACAAACAGTCCTAAAATTTGTACAGAACTACAAAAGACCCCAAATAGCCAAAGCAAACTTGGGCGGGGGGGAAGGAAACCTGGAGTCATCACACTTCCATACTTCAAGCTATACCAAAAAGCTGTAGTGATCAAGACAGCATGGTACTGGCACGAAAACAGACACAGAGAATAGAAAACCCAGAAATGAACCCACAGCACTATGGCCAACTAATATTCAACAAAGCAGGAAAGAATATCCATGGAAAAAAGATGGTCTCTTCAACAAATGATGTTGGGGAAACTGGACAGCAACATGCAGAAGAATGAAATTGGACCACTTTCCGACACCGCACACAAAAATAAATTCAAACTGGATGAAGACCTAAACGTGAGACAGAAATCCATCAGAATCCTAAAAGAGAGTGCAAGCAGTAACCTCTTTGACATCAGCCACAGCAACTTCTTACTAGTTATCTCTCTGCAGCAAGGGAAACAAAAGCAAAAAGAAACTACCAGGACTTCATCAAGATAAAAAGCTTATGCACAGCAAAGGAAACAACGAAACTAAAAGGCAACCTACTGCATGGGAGAAGATATTTGCAAATGGCATATCTGATAAAGGGTTAGTATCCAAAATCCATAAAGCACTTATTAAACTCAACACCCCAAAACCAAATAATCCAGTTAAGAAATGAGCAGAAGACATGAATAGATATTTCTCCAAAAAAGACCTACAGATGGCTAACAGACACATCAAAAGATGCTCAATATCACTCATCATCAGTGAAATACAAATCAAAACTACAATGAGATATCACCTCATACTTCACAGAATAGCTAAAATTAGCAATACAGGAAACAACAGGTGTTGGCAAGAATGTGGAGAAAGGGGAACCCTTTTATACTGTTGGTGGTAATGCAAACTGGTCCAACCACTCTGAAAAATAGTATGGATACTTCTCAAAAAGTTAAAAATAGAGCTACCCTATGACCCAGAAATTGCACTACCAGGTATTTACCCAAAGGATACAAAAATACTGATTCAAAGGGGCATATAAACCCCAATGTTTATAGCAGCATTATCAACAATGGCCAGCCAAATAATGGAAAGAGCCCAAATGTCCACTGACTGATGAATGGATAAAGCAGCTGTGGTACAAATATATACAATGGAATTATTACTCAGTAATAAAAGAGAATGAAACCTTGCCATTTGCAATGATGTAGATAGAGCTCGGTATCATTATATAAGCAAAATAAGTCAGAGAAAGAAAAATACCATATGATTTCACTCACATGTGGAATTCAAGAAACAAAACAGACAAACAAGGGGTGGGGGCGGGAGCAGGAAGAGAGAAAGGCAAACCAGAAAAAAGACTCTTAACTACCAAGAACAAACAGGTTTATTACAGGGGAGGTGGGTGAGGGATGGAGTAAATAGGTGATGGGTATTAGGAGGGAGCTTATGATAAGCACTAGGTGTTGTATGTAAGTGATGAATCACTAAATTCTACACCTGAAACTAACATTACACTGTATGTTAACCAATCAGAATTTAAATTAAAACTTGAAAAAAAATTAAAAATAAAAAAAAGTGGACAAAGGACCTGAATAGGCTTTTAAAAACCTTTTTTGAGTCCAGTGTGACAAACAACGTTACATTAGTTTCAGGTGTATAACATACTGATTCAACATCTCTATATGCTACGTTCACCACAAGCGCAGCTACATTTTGTTACCATATGATGCTATTACAAGATCACTGACTATGTTCTCTTATTGTATCTTTTATTCCTGTGACTTATTCTAATGAAAACACACTGATGCCCAAGAAAAGGTACTCAACATTACTATTTATCAGGGAAATGCAAATCAAAACCATAATGAGATATCCCCTCACACAGGTTAGAATAGTTATTACAAAAAAAAAAAAAAAAAAACACACAAAAAACAAGAAATAACAAGTATTGGTGAGGATGTGAAAAAAAGGAGACCCTTATGTACTATTGGTGGAAATGTAAATTGGTGCAGATGCTATGGAAAAGAATATGGAAATTTATGAAAAATTTAAAGATAAAACTACCATATAATCCAGCAATTCTAGTTTTGGATGTTTGTCCAATGACAATGAAAATACTGCCTCAAAGAGATATATGTGCTCCATGTTCATTGTAATATACAACACCCAAGATATGGAAGCAATGTAAGTGTCCATCACTGGATGAAAACACAAAGAAACTGTGGTATGCATACACAATGGAATAGTTTTCTGCCATAAAAAAGAAGAAAATCTTGTTGCTATTTGCAACAACATGAAGGGACCATGAGGGCACTAGGCCAAGTGAAATAGGCCAGATAGAAAAAGACAAATATTGTATGATCCCACTTATATGTGTAATCTAAACAAAACCAAACCCAGATCTCATAGATACAGAAAAAAGACTGGTAATTGCCAGAGGTGAGGGTGGAAGTGGGGTAATGAGGAGTTACTCCTCATTATATGCAGATATAGATAGATAGATAGACAGATAGATATAGATATAGATATAAAATTTCAGCAATGCAAGAATCAGGTCTAGTCTGTATAATACAGTGTCTATGGTTCACAATACTATACTGTACTCTTAAAAACTTTTTAGGAGACTAGTTCTCATGTTAACAGTTCTAACCACAGTAAACAAAAAGAATAATTCAAATATTTCATTACCATTTTCATTTTTTAACATCTTCATTTTGAAAAGTTATTTTCAGTTTCAAAAGAACTAAAATTCTACCCAAATAAACTGTATGACTGATACTTCTATTCCCTTGACTTTTTAAATTTATACAGTCTCAGATGGATAGGAATAGATGTGTGTTACTTCCAAACTTCGAGCCTTTTTCTGTGATGACTTACAATTAATCTTTCATACATTTAAACTTCACAAACTTTTATAATTATATCACTGATGCAGTAAATTGTTTAAAGAAACAAGTATTCCATGATGCTAAATGAGCGAAGTCAAATAAAGACAAATACTTGTAATGATATCATTTATAGAATCTGGAAAAGCCAAACTCATAAAAACCCTTGGGGCTGAGGGTTGGGCAGGATTGGGAACATGCTGTTTAAGGAAATAAACTTGTAAACAGTAAATAAATAAGTCCCAGAGACCAAATGCACAGCATAGTTAACATAGACAATAATTCTGTATTATATACTTCAAAGTCGCTAAGAGACTAGATTTTAATTATTCCCACCACAAAAAAGAAATGATAATTATGTGACATAATAGAGGTGTTAGCTGATGCTACCATGGTAATAATACTTCAATATATATAAATGTATCAAAGCAACTTGTCATATACACTTTAAACTTATATAATGTAATATGTCAATCATATCTCAATAAAAATGATTTGAAAAGAATCCAGGAGGCATCTAACTTAGATAAACCAGTAGATTTAAGAAAAGACAGTGAAAAATCTACTACTGTGCAACAATGTATAAGGAAAATAACATATTTAATATAGCATGTTTTGAATTTATGGCTTTTATCTTCAGATAAGGTTACCCCCAGCTTAAAAGCATAATTATAAGCACAAACACTGTCATGAGACTGAAAAAGTAACTAAAACGTATAATTTCAGTTGTAGGGCTATTGGCAGATCTGAAATATCAAACACACAAACTCCCTGAATCACAAGGATACATAAATTTTACCAAAAAAAAAAATTTAACATGATTAGTCTTTCTTCAAAAGCCCTGTAGTGTGGTAATTCTGAGAAGTTAAAATTACTTTTTTTTTTCTTTTTTTTTTTTTAAGATTTTATTTATTTATTGTCAGAGAGAGCGAACACAGGCAGACAGAGTAGCAGGCAGAGGCAGAGGGAGAAGCAGGCTCCATGCTGAGCAAGGAGCCCGATGCAGGACTCGATCCCAGGACTCTGGCATCATGACCTGAACCGAAGGCAGCTGCTTAGCCAACTGAGCCACCCAGGCGTCCCAGTTAAAATTACAATAGAAAAATAACAAAAAATTTGTATCCCACGATATTAATATAATTACATTATAAAAGTTAAATTATCTTCTCACCTGTTCTGGGTTCGCTATGAAGTTTATGGCAGTATGGTGGCGATCATCTTCCTGTAATAAGCTGAAGGTAAACTGATAGTCAATCAAAAGGCTGTCTGTGGGGGAAAAAAAATACAATCCTGGTGTATACACTTTTACAAACTGATAAAGAAAAGTCAGGTGGAAACATATTGTTTGTGAGTATTAAAAATAATTATTATTAACTATTAGTGGCCCATTCAAGACTACCAATATATACAACTTTGTTATCAAGCAACAAAAAGCAAAATACAGTTATGGAAGAAATTCTAATTCTTTAAAAATTGTACTTATACCTCTCTTGCCATTACAAAAGTTCTACAAACAACACATATTCTGGAAAGTACACAAATGTGAAAAGAAATGAAAAAGTCAACCATAACCTTAAAACTAGAGAAATATACAGGCAACATTTTGGTGCATTTGATTCCAGTTAAAATTTTGTAGATAGAAAAATAGACAGGCAGACATTTTGGTACCCTAATTTCAATAAATCAAAATTCTTTGAAAACATGAGCATTAATATATAAATAATATTTCATCACATATTCTAATGAATTTATTTTTTCCTTTATTATGGTGGTAATTTTTATCTTAGCAATTTAAAAATGACTCTGTGATAAACATCATTCTACAGAAGTAATTCATTAATAATTGACAAAAAGAAATCCAGGTAAACAATTTTTAATTTGTTCATGTATAATGTTGAAACCAAGGTGAAACATGTGAGGGTTATATGTCATGAGTAGCTTCATATGTTATACAAGAGTGAAGAATTATTCATTAATGTTAAACTGCCACCTTTAGAAAAAACATTTCAAATTATTTTAAATAGAGATGACTTCTGTTTTTTGGATACATACCTTTCATGTTATGCCCTCAGCCATTAAACACTATTAAAATAAAAAGTAAAGATAGGAATAATATCACTGAAATTATTGTTAAAATTATCAAGGCATCATTCTTTATATGTTGCTTACTATATATATTTTATAAGATCTACTTTATGAATTTCTCTTATAATTTAGTGTAAGACAACATTTCATCTTTCTCAGAATTTATATGAGATAATGAGAATTACACAATAGGTAATATTTCCAGTTTTCATCTGACTGCCAGAAACTGCAAAGGTAAAATCAATAGGCCAGTGTGTTCTAGGCACTGGAGACACAGTAATAAATAATGGAAGCTTCTTTCCTCATGTCACTTATACCCTATTGGATGGACATTACAAATAAATAAATAACTTAAGTATATAGTATAACAGATGACAGTAAGTGTTTTGGAGAATAATAAATCAGTGAAAAGGAGAGAAACTGCTGTCAGGGGAGGAGTTTGGTTGAAATTTTGAGAAGGAATATTTAAAGATGAAAGACATGAGTAATATAAGCTGCGGAGTTTGAAGAAAATGCAATCCAGGCAGAAGAAACAAGTACAAAACTCTCATTAAAAAAAAAAAAGTAAGTCTTAACTATGAATCTCGTAAAAAGCGATGTTGCAAGAAATAGGCCAAGGTGATGGTGGCGAGGGTAACTAGCAGGGGAGGGTACAAGAAAAGGCCAGACATTCAGAATGTGTTTGGTAGCATTCAACACACAGGATTAGCTGAATGATGGGATGTAGCGTTGGAAAGGAAGAAGGTAAAGCTTTTTTGACCCGCGATCACACAAAATGTCAGCATTAACTGAGATGATTAAGAAGACTAGGTTTTATTTTGGGGGGGAGTTGGAGGAAACTTTAGGAGCCTAGTTTTGAAGATGTTAAGGTTGAGCCACTTTTTGAATTTCCTCCAAGTGATATGTTGAATCGAGCTTAGGAGCTTGTTTAGTAGATAACAATTTGCAAATTATCAACATTTTAGATGAGATCTGAAACCCTGAAGCCAGGAAATCACCAGCTACAAATAGAGAAGAGGTACAAGAAATAAGCCCTGAGGCATACCATTGTAAATAATCGATCCTCAGGAGACAGAGATTGCAACCTATGAGATAGGAATAAAACCAGAATTTAGTGTCATGGGAGTCAAGTAAATATGTTGTTTAAAAAAGAGAGTAGTGATCAGCCTGGTCAGTTCCAGCTGGCAGGGGTTCAGAGGTAAGATTGCAATACTGTGGAAAGGTAGTATCTATTCAAAATGAAGGAAAAATATGACCGGAAATGTAAGCACTGCAAAATTAGTTTCAAGAATCTGCATAATTCTATTTACTTTTTTCTAGCATGAAAGTTAAGTATTAAGAAGTCAGAAGTAGACTGCTCTGGGAGGTAAGGAATGGTAACAAAGGACACCTCATAGCAATGAGCAGTGGCTGCAGTGCCCCATTCTTCTGCCTTTATGGACCTTAGGTCTGTGGCACAATCCTATCCCATCAAATTCTTGGCCAGGCATTCAACTTTGATTTTACTATTCTTTCTTACTCATTAGATTTGGAAGAACAAGATCAGTACAACATATATATGCTAATGATCAATCCTAATGTGACTTGAGCTAAAAAAGTAACTCTGAATCCTGGAACAAAATTAGTAGGATTATTACTCAATTCACGTGACTAATAAGAGTAACTGTCAGTGGATGTTAATTACTATAAACTGAAGAAAGTTTGTGGACCTAACAAAACGGTTTGTTTTAAAGCTGCTTGGAATCAAATTCCTCCAGAAGCCAACCGTGCAATTTTCCACTTAACCAGGAGGTGATCTATTTTTCCCCCTGCCAGTTTTAACTATCATGTTGGTGTGTTTTTAGGGGAGTCTCAATGAATAATTACCTGGTAGTAAAAACATGTATCTCAATGCTGAAATTTACCCTGAACTTCTTAGCCAAATACAGTACATAACAAAAAACATTAAAATGTTAATTAAGTATCAAGTTTATGCAAATGTACATAATTTGAAAATAAGTTTCTGTACTACTTTAAATGAACTACTTCATTATGGTATAAAATAGGAAGTCCTGTTTGACTACAATCAATTTATTACGTTTTCATAATTAATGAGTAATGACAAAGTAGCAGGAGGAATAAGTGTGATCAAGAGAGGTGAGAAAACTACTTCTTTTAAATTCCAGTATACTTAACATACAGTTTTAGTTTCGGGTGTACAATATAGTAAGCTGCGTGCACTCCTAATCCATTACATTTTTCCACCCTCCCCCACCTTCCCATTGGTAACGATCAGTTTGTTCATTCTCTATAGTTGAGTCTGTTTTTGTCTTTTTTTAGTTTGTCTCTTTTTATTTTTCCTTTGTTCATTGTTTTATTTCTCAAATTCCACATATGAGTAAAATCGTGTGGTATTTGTCTTTCTCTGGCTGACTTATTTCACTTAGCATTATACTCCCCAGATCCATCCATGTTGTTGCAAATGACAAGATTTCACTCCTTTTTATGGCTGAATAATATGCAACTGTACACACACACCACATCTTTACCCATTCTTCCATCAGTGGACACTTGGGCTGCTTCCATACTTTGGCTATTGTAAATAATGCTGCAATAAATGTAGGGATACATATATCTTTTTGAATTAGTGTTTTCATATTATTTGGGTAAATACCCAGAAGTGGAATTACTGGATCATATGGTAATTCAATTTTAAATTTGTGAGGAACCTCCATACTGTTTTTCACATTGGCTACATCAGTTTGCATTCACACCAACAGTGCACAAGGGCTTCTTTTTCTCCACATCCACGCCAACACCTATTGTTTCGTGTGATGTTGATTTTAGCCATTCTGACAGGTATGAGGTGATATCTCATTGTGGTTCTGATTTGCATTTTCCTGACGATCAGTGATGTTAGTATCTTTTCATGTGTCTGGGGGCCATCATATGTCTTCCTTGTAGAAATGTCTATTCATGTGTCTGCCCATGTTTTAATTGGATTATTTGTTTTTCAGGTGTTGAGTTGTATAAGTTCTTTTATATTTTGGATACTAATGTTTTATCAGATATGTCATTTGTAAATATCTTCTCCCATTCATTAGGCTGTCTTTTAGGGTGAACAACTTTTTAAACTGAGAGAAGTAGCATGTTTTTATACTGGTTGGCATAAATATAAATTTAGTAGAAAGGGAAAAATTGATAAGAGAGGAGAAATTTTAGAACAATGTCCTGCAGGTAAAAAGCAATGAGTTCGGAACTCAGGGATGGCCCAGTAGTGCATTCCCTAGATTTTTGAGGTTTTTCTTTGTTTGTCATTTCTCCCTCCAGTATATCCCCACCTCAGTGCTAGAGCAGCTACAATCTGGAAGCAAGAACAAGTCCATACAGAAAAAAAAAAAAAAAAAAGAAGTCCTAGGAAAATCCTGCTGTTGGTACTAAATGTAGGGTGGAACCCTGTAAAGCATGTTCATCTTACAATAAGGTGAGCAGAGCTGGAGCTTGTACTGCTGCAGGAAATATAGCAAAGTGTTAAGTTTTACTAAACCTCAGTAACATACATAACTTTCAAATGATATTATATATACTACAAAAGGGTATATAACATATATATAAAAGTATGTGCACTATACTTTTCAGTGTATTTTAAATTTTCATGATGTACAAAATACAAACTGTATACTGCATGTTTAAATATATTACTGGCTAGAAACAATCATTTGAAAACTGTGAATAGAAAAATACCAAAGGGATATATGTCACAACTTGAAGAAATGATAAACACTATATAAATGAATCCTCTGATTTTACAGCCTGGGGCCTGAAGTTTGGAACAACTGTAAATGATACGCCCATCTCTTAAATATTTTGGCTAACAATCAACAATCTCCTAATTGTTTTGGGAAAATCAGAAATTTGCAATTAATTTCCCAATTGTATCTAAAAATGAAGCCTACAAATACGGGTAAAACAGACATAAAAAATAGCCACTCTTTTTATACAGCTCTTTCATTTTTTGTATGAACTTGGCAGAACTTAAGGTGAATATGCAGTTGTTCATAATTCTGGCTGCAAATTCTAATTGTATAGATTAAAAAAGTAAAAACAAAAAAGTTGACGGATTTTATTTTGTTCAATTAGTTTGACTTGGATAGTGAGAAAGAAAAATATTTGTGAACATATAGTATATATATAATGTTATATATATAAGTATATATAATAATTTAACATGAGTAAACTGTCTAGTCATTTAAAATATCTATTTGGTATGCATCAAAGAAAAAGGGAAATCTAAAAAACTCCACAAAATTAAAGATGAGATAATAACATTGAAGACTACAATAAAAAGGAGCTAAATAAACAAACTATAAAAACATACAGAAACAAAAAAGTAATAAAATAATGGAAAAATTAAACATAATAATAGAATCAGAAAACAATAATTTTAAAACAACATAAGACTGGATCAGTGCTATGTAGGTCAAATCTGAAAAAGCCTCCCAGAATAGAACAAAGATGAAAATCATTCAAGAGGTAGGCATAGAAATTTTCAATATATGCACGACTAATGTTGTCAAAGCAGACATCATAACAAATTGAAAAAGTATATTATATATACATATCATACATATAATATGTTATATGATAGAAAATATCTGTTGAAGACTAAAACTTAAATACTGAGACACCTTGTATAAAAATAAAAAGAATTCAGCATTATTCATAATAGCCTAAAAGTAAAACAACCCAATTTCCATCAGTTGGAAAACGGTAAAAAAAAAAAAAAGGCAATGTGTCCACACAGTAGAATATTATTTTGCCATAAAAAGGAATGAAGTACTGATACTTAGTGTAACCTGAGTCTTAAAACATGATAAATAAAAGAAGTCAGTCACAAAAGGCCACATACTCCACATTTTCATTTTTATATATGTCAAAGTAATAAATCCATAGAGACAGAAAGAAGACTACTAAGGTGTGGGGGGAGGAAAAATGAGGAGTGACTGCTTCTATGTACTGGTTTCTCTTAAGAGTGATGAAATGTTCTAAAATTAGATTATAGTGATGGTCACACAACTTTCCAAATATACTAAAAGACACTGAATTGTACACTTTAAAAAGAGTAAGATTTGGAGAATATGAATTATATCTCAATAAAGCTGTTAAATATTACTGACATCTGAGCATGTCCCTGTATACAAGCATGTGCACACATGCACACACACACACACACATACATTCACACAAATAAGTTATTTACAATGGAAGATGACACAAGATGACAAGTGTTCTTAGGTAACAATATAAATCAAAAGAAAAGAAACTGGAGCAATATTTATGGAATATGTATACTCACCCATGCTGGCTACACTGAAAAATAACATCATGATAAATTTCAGGTAAAAAATGTCCTAAAAAGACATGATCTATATACTCTTCTAAAAAAATTATTCATTACATTCTACAACAAAGAGACAAATACAAATATGGAAACAGCATAACAAAAAGGCCTGGCAGTGAATAGATGACAGATTTCAAGTTAGAATAAAAGAAGAAAACAAAATTATCTCTTTATGTCTAAAATCAGATTGCTTACAAAGAAATATAAAACAACTAAAATAATAAACAAGTTTAGTATATAGTCAGATATAACATAAAAATAAAAGTACCAGGGACCTTGGCTGACTCAGTCAGTGCCACATGCAACTCTTGATCTCAGGGTTGTGAGTTCAAGCCACACATTGGATATAGAAATTACTTAAAAGTAAAATCTTAAAAAAATATATATAAGAACCTACAACTCTGATTTGAGACTATTTGACTACAATGATTACATTGGTGATCATGCTTCTCTCTCCACACACACACACACACACACACAAAAACACACATTGTATTATTAACAAGTACATAGTTAACCCTAATATCTTAGATATTCATACTTTCTTAAGAATTTTTTTAAAGAATTTTATTTCTTTATTTGTCAGAGAGAAAGGGAGACAGAGCACAAGGAGGGGGAGCAGCAGGCAGAGGAAGAGGGAGAAGGAGGTTCCCCACAGAACAGGGAACCCCATATGGGGATCGATCTCAAGACCCTGGGATCATGACCTGAGCCGAAGGTAGACACTTAACCGTTGAGCCACCCACGTGTCCCTCTAGACTTTTTAAAATCCATACATTTTGCTTATAATAAAGGTGTCCTGGGAGTATAGAGAGTTTGAGTCCTATAAGTCCTTTTAGAAGTCGAACATAAAAAAATTAATGCATAATTAAAATATACGTGGAAATTGAAACTAAGAACCATGCCAAGAGGGATAATAATAGAAAGACAATGAGGCAGGTGAAAAAATAGAAAGTAGATAAAGTATTAAATGGAGGGCACAGGATTTCCATGAAAGGTAGGAACAAGGAAGGTGGAATAATGCTTCAGAGGAGATGAAATTTTTGAACAGATATAGAAAAGCAATTATTTGTCAATGTCAAAGAGACCAAAGCAGATGCTATTCCTATGTCTAGATTCCAAGGTATCAACATTAGGAAAGAAAAAAACAGTCAACTCTTCCTTTAAGGGACAGCTAGGTTTCAGGATACAGTAAGTTTCAGTTACAACAAGATAGTGGAATTCCATAGTACCCTCTAGAGTATTAAGCTTAGCTAAATAAGTCGGAGAAAGACAAATGCCATATGATTTCACTCATATGTGGAATTCAAGAGACAAAACAAATAACCAAAGGGGTAAAAAAGAGAGGCAAACCAAGAAACAGACTCTTAACTACAGAGAAAGAACTGATGGTTACCAGTTGGGAGAGGGTGGGGGGATGGGTTACATAGGTGATGGAGATTACGGAGTGCATTTGTTCGGATGAACACCAGACATTCTATGGAAGTGTTGAATCACTATATTGTACAGCTGAAACTAATATTATACTGTATGTTAACTAACTGGAATTTAAATAAAAGCATTTAAAAAAGATAGTAGAGTTGAAGAAGAGGAAAGAGGAGGTGGTAGAGGAAGAGGAGAAAGAATATACTTGGTGATTTAATTTAAAAAAAAATAAAATTTTTAAATAAAGGAAAGAAAGAACACCCCAGAACCAAATGAGCATACTTAGCTCCCATATGTTGGTTTCTAAATACCATTCTCCAATTATAAGAAACCATGGCTTCCTGGAACAATGGATTATTCCAGCGCAAGGGCAGGAAATGTACAAGGTAAGTCTGAAATATCTTTAAGCGCAAGAAAATAAGAAAATACACAGAAAATGATGAAGTCATGCTCCAAAGAAGCAGGAGCTGATTTGAGGGTTTTCTAAATAGCCAAATCTAGAGCAGCTGAAGTTATAAATAATGATGGTAATTTATTATAAGCCATAAAATACATATCCATGAGGCAATACTGATATAAACAAATAACTGAATAAACAAATAAATAAGAGAAAATGAGCTTCTTTATAATCTTTAATAATTTTATAATTCTTTATAATCAATAAATAAGAGAAAATGAGCTCTTCTTTATAATCAATAAATGCAGAAGAAATAGTGGAATAGAAAATCAGCATTTGGCAAGTACATTAAAAACTCTTTCAGTTAAGTATTGTATGGTAAAATACATGTATAGTAAAAATAATGGGTGACAGTATGATGATAAATAGGATATTTACACAATCTCAAAGAATATCCTCATAAAATACTCATTACATACAAAAAGAAACTAACTCTAGAGTGAAAAATTGGCACCCACCACAGAGTAACAGCCGAGCAAAGATAATAGCATCAATGGTGGAAAAAATTGATACCATATGCATCTCTATAGGATACATTGAGAAAGACACATCACTTCTGCACTATCCTTACTAAAAATACACAACCTGAATTTAACCATGAAAAAACACCAGACAAATCCAAAGTGGGGGATATACTATAAATATCCAACACTTCAAGAGCCAAGGTCATAAAGAAATATTTGTAAATATATGTAAGTCTGTAATTACTTCACAATGAAAATTTTAAAAGAACTTTTTAAAAAACTGCATATATGTCCTCCAGTTTCATCCATGATACATATTGCAGGATTTCCACTCATCAGTCAATGGACATTTAAGCTGTTTTCACATAATGGCTATTTTGAATAGTGTTGCAATAAACATTTGAGGGCTATTATCTCTTTGAGATCCTGATTTTTATTCTTTTGGATAAATACTCAGAAGTAAAACAGCTGGACTTAAGTGAAATAAAACAGTCACAGAAGGACATATAATCCATGATTCTATTTGTGTAAGGTCTCCAAAATAGTTAAACTTTTAAATCAGAGAGTAGCATGGTAGTTGCCAGGGAGCAGGGAGGTAGGTATGAGAGGATAAATAATAAGAGACATAAAGTGTCAATCATGTAAGATAAAAAAGTTCTGGAGTTTTGTGCTATAGCTGTACACCTAAAATATTTTTAAGAGGGTAGATTTCATGTTAAAAATAAAATGAGATAAATTTAAATTTAATTTTTTATAATGGCCACTATGAAAAAAATGATGACTAAAAATATCTTAAAACTATAGTACACTGAGAGTTACAAGAGAACAAAATAACAGTATACATAAACATACTAAGGATAAATTAAAAAATAAAGAATAATAATTATTAGAGAATAATATTGAGAAATACTCCCTTTGTGAGGTTTTAGTTCCTTACTGCTGCTGTAAAAATTGACCACAAACTCAGTGGCTTAAAACAACATGAATTTATTCTCCCAGTCCTAGAAGTCCAAATGAACCTTACAAAGTAAAGGAATGTGTTGGGTGAGGTTTCTTCGGGGGCATTCAAATAGAATTCATTTCCTTGCCTTTTCCAGCTTCTAAAGATTGCTCACTCCTTGGCTCATGGCCCCATTTCCATGATCACATCTCCCACAACTGTAGTCTAATCTCCCTCAACCCCCTTTCTTAAGAAATATTGGTATTACACTGGATCTACAAGGACAATCTCCTCATCTCAAAACGGTCAATTTGGGGCACCTGGGTGGCTCAGTGGGTTAAAGCCTCTGCCTTCAGCTCAGGTCATGATCCCAGGAGCCCCGCATTGGGCTCTCTGCTCATCAGGGAGCCTACTTCTCCCCAACCGCCCGTCTCTCTGTCTACTTGTGATCTCTCTCTCTCAAATAAATAAATTAAAACAAAAAGAACGGTCAATTTAAACATATCTGCAAATTCTCTTTTACCATTTAAGGTAATATATTCACAACTTTTAGGGATTAGGATATGTACATCTTTGGGGGAAAGAGGGATTATTCAGCCTACCAGTATCAGTTTATAAGTAAATGACTAGAAAAATATCTAATACGGTGTTAGAAACAGTTTTCTCTAGGTAGAATTATCAGCTATTTTAATTTGTCTTTTTCCTATCTCTTTTCTAGAATGAACCTGCATTATTACTTCCATAATTGGACCAAAAAAGATTTTTAAATGGGATGCTCAGAGGACTTTTCTCTTTTGATCCCTGATCTTTAAGACATTTCTCAAATGATTTAAACTATGAATTAAGTAATTAGATTTTAATAGTTATATATCTGTTCAAAAAATGGCATATCTCATTTCTAATTCACTTACTTCTTAGGTATACACCAAAAAAACATGTAAAATACTCAGTCTCTTTTGTTAGTCTTCTATGATCTATGATTAGAGCAAACCAAGAGTTGAGTTCCAACATGCAGCAGCAGGTTTTTTGGTGGGTAATTCAGTCAGTACTGGACTAGCAGTCATGGAATAAAAAAAGTGACTGCTATCTACTGCAAAGAATAACATGTTACATACAAAATTAAGTTCATTAACAAACAAAGCACCAGGGACGCCTGGGAGTCTCAGTGGGTTAAGCCACTGCCTTCAGCTCGGGTCATGATCCCAGCGTCCTGGGATCGAGTCCCACATTGGGCTCTCTGGTCGGCAGGGAGCCTGCTTCTCCCCTCCCCTCTCTGCCTGCCTCTCTGCCTACTTGTGTGATCTCTGTCGATCAAATAAATAAATAAAATCTTTAAAAATATAAATAAATAAACAAAGCACCAAAAAAGAAGCTTTGGCAAACAAAATATCAAGTGAAAAGACTTTAACATGTATAAAATATTTAAAGAGGCCAAACTAATGATTAATGGGAAAGATGACTAAAAATGTAAATGCCACAGCAAAAGGCTCTTTGAAACAGAACTTGGACTATAAAGAAAGTTTCTGAGAACATTATATATGTGAGATGATGAAAAGCAAATAATGAGTATTTGTTGTAGTCTTTCAACAAAAGCTACACGTGATAATGTAGTTTCTAAGAAAATAATAATCAGTGATAAAAATCATCAAAATATATGTTGGAAATATCTATATATTTGAGATGCAAGAAGGCAAACATCAGAAGCAGAAATGAAATTGATCTTGACTTGTATATATCAATGACACTGTTCACCCAAATTTCAGCTCATTTGAGAACCAGAAAAATTATTATATAAATTTTGAATTGTTACAGAAATTTTTAATTCGGATATTTTGAGAAAGGAACTAAGGCTTTATGATTTGCTTTTTCACCATCAATGCTGTATTTCACTTTTAATTGAGCATTATCCACAGTATTTAAGGAGATCTTAATCGTAGTCTCCCCTTTACTGAAAAGGTTATGTTATACAGGTTAACTAACCTCAGTGAGATTCGATGCCACAATGGGGATAAAAGCACTTATCTCAAAGGATTATTCTGTGGGTTAAATATAACTGTACCAGTGTGCCCATGGCTTAGAGAAGACTGTTACAAAGTAAAGGCATTCAATAAATGTTATTTCACTTTTCTTCTTTATTCTATTGGCTCTGAATGAATTCTAAAAAATTTCAAAAGTCAAACAGATTCTTATATGTGTATTTATATATAATTACATATTTGCTAATAAATATGAGTTCATGATCATATATATTTGGTTCTATGTAGTTTCACTGTAATCCCTCTGCCACAAGCATATTTGTTGTACAAATAATTGTCCATAAGGCAATTTTGCCATTAAAGATAAAAAATAACTGGTGACAGTTTGGCTTGACAGATTTTTGGCTTCAACACCTGTTGGTTTCATTTCTCCATTGATGCAGTGCTCCCATTTTTATGCGATATAAATCTTAGAACTCATAATGGTCCATACAGTGGCACATAGTTCTGAACCCACATTTCCTGCAGAACTTTGGAAAGTCTATCAGTGGACATGTGATAAGATGGAAAGAATAGATAACAGTGTAGAATGCTTTCACAATGCAATACAAAGCCCAGGTACCAATATACATACTACTATTTGGAAATCAATACCCCTCCTAAAGAAGGAAAAATTTTTACCAGAAAAGGAAAGAATATAATGCTAAAGGAGGAAACATATCAACAAGCAAGAAAAAAAAAATGTGTAACAGTATGAATAAAATAATTTAAAAACAAGTTCTTAGGGACAACCAGCAAAATAAAATCAGTTATTTGCAAAGTATTGCCATGAATCCGCACACATTTTAAAGGGACTCAAATATTTTGTATTTTACAATAGTTTTTAATTTTGTAACATTTTCATGTTTATGTTCTTTTTAATAATGCCCCTCTTTTATTTTTTGTGATTTTATCTTTTATGGCAGAACTGTCTTATACTCAATTAGTTTATGTGATGAAAATGCTTAGAAAAAAGATGTTTAGGAGAAAAATATCAGACACGTATATTTAGTCATCCTGGGGTCAGGAAGGGATGCACATAGATGGACAAAAATAGTAAGGATCCAAATATGTTTTAAACAATAGCATTTGTATAAATATATGTTTGCCAACTTAGATATAGGTTTAGTAGATGTTAGAATTTGTGTGAATATAAGTCTTACTGTTTCACATTTTTACATGTAGCTCCAGAAATATGCCTCAGAAAATGAACCAAAATGCTTTCTTGCATGTTCTATTGCTCTCACCAAGCTGTCTGACACATTGCAAACACACTATTTTAAAATTAAAATTTAACATTTTAGTCTCCTCATAACACTTTTTCAATGGCTCCCATTTTTGTTACAAGGCCAAAACCCTCTATGTTTTATAAAGCACTGCATGATTTGGATCCTGCAAATCTCATGCACCTCATCTCTTGCCTCCCTACACCTGATCCTGTGTTTCTCACGTGCCATGTTCTTTCCAGCCAGACAACCTTTGTACATGCTGTCCCTCTGACTGCCCTCCATTCTCACAAGTACACCACTCCACTATCAAGTTATCTGCTCATCAAAGCTCCCTCATTCTTTTGCCTGACCCGTTCCTATTCCCTGCCTCACAAATTAGGTCAGGTTCTCTTATAATATATTCCCAAGGCATCTATTGTTCTCATTCAGAGTTGTTATGACAATTATATATCTAGGCAATTGTATAACAGGTATAATATCTATTTCCCTACTAGTTAATAAGCATCAGTGGAGCAGAACCCATTTTGTTTTCTGTAATATCCCCAGAGTCCAACAAAGTAGTTAGTCAATAAATACATGTTCAGTGAATAAACAAAAGTGAGTCAATTCCAATTAAGTGACATTCTCATGAAGCTCTAACAGTGTAACTCTTCAGTAAGTAATTAAGGAAATAAAATGTCACTCTTGTGAGTATTAAAAAATTATTAATATTAAATGGTTTTCTACATAATAAATATTCAATAGATACTAGTTTTCCTTTGCTTACTGAATAGTAATATCCATGTTTACAATTATTAATTAAAAATTTCTATTAAGGAGTCCAGATGGTGGAGGAGTAGCAAGCTGAGATGACACCAGGTAGCAGGAGATTAGCTAGATAGTTTATCAAACCATTCCGTACACCTACAACTCCAATAAGAGATTGAAGGGAAGAAGAGCAGCAATTCTAGAAACAGAAAATCGACCACTTTCTGAAAGGTAGGACCTGCAAAGAAGTGAACAGGAAGTGACAGGAAGTTAGAATGTGGGGGACGAGGGGCTGGCTCCCAGCAAGCAGCAGAGCAATAGAGCACAAAATCAGAATGTTTAAAAGTCTGCTGCATTGAGGGACATCACTCCAGAGGCTAAGCGGGGGTGGAGCCCTCAAGGGGACAGCATGGTCTAAGATTCCACGGGGTCACAGAAGGATCGAGAGTGTCTGAGTGTAGCAGAGCTCCCAGGTATCAGAGCATGGAAGCTGGCTACAGAGACGGAGTTGAGGAGTGACCTCTCACCTTTGGGTTACCTTAAACTGTGACCCGTGGCACAGTCACACCACTGCTCTTTGAGCAGGGACCGCAAAAGTGGCAGATCTGGGGAGACTCCCCTGAAAGAGCAGTAGGGATCTGCTGGGTTTGGAGACTCCAGGCGGGGCTCTGTGCCAGAGAGAGAGATGGCTCAGTCACAGGCCAGGTGAACTCGGAGCACGACTGGGGACCAGGAGACAGGAGTTATTGAGCGCTTTTCTCAAAGGGCACACTGAGGAGTGGGGCCCTGAGCTCTCGGCTCCTCCAGGCCGGAGATTGGGAGGCTGCCATTTTCATTCCTGTCCTCCAGAGCTCTACGGAAAGCAGTCAGGGAAAAAACCTACCAAGAACGAACCCAAGCCGATTACTTAGCCCAACCCTGGCAAGTACAGAGCAATTACACATTGGGTAAAAACACTTGACAATCACTGCAACAGGCACCTCGCCACCAGAAGATCAGAAAGAACATCCAGCCAAGACCAAGCTCACTGGGAGAAGAGTGGAATTCCAGAGGAGGGGAAAGCAAAGCATAGAATTCATGGCTTTCTACCCATGATTCTTTACTCTTGCAACGTTAATTTTTTTTTAATTTTTAAAAAAAATTTTTCTTATTCTAATTTTAACTTTAACTCTTTCCTCTTTAACATATTTTTAAAGATTTATTTATTTATTTATTTGACAGACAGAGATCACAAGTAGGCTGAGAGGCAGGCAGAGAGAGAGGAAAAGAAGCAGGCTCCCCGCTGAGCAGAGATCCCGATGTGGGGATCGATCTCAGGACCCTGAGATCATGACCTGAGCCGAAGGCAGAGGCTTTAACCCACTGAGCCACCCAGGCACCCCCCTCTTTAACATTTTTTAACTAGTTAACATTCCCTTTATTAAAAAAAAAAATCTTTTTGAGCCTTCATTATTACAGTCATATTTATCCTTAATTTTATCTAACTTGATTTTTTGTATACATAGGGATTTTTCTTCTAAAAAAATTTAGGGACACAACTTCTTCTAATAGATCTAAATATACCCTAATTCTAGCACAGGGCTTTGTTCTAGTCTCCAGCCTGAACAAATTCTCTCCACTTTCTTTTTCTTTCTTTTCCCAACCAACTTATCTTATCAACTCCTTTTTTAGAATTTTCTTAAAATTTTCATCTTTACAGACATATTCCATCCCTTCATCGTGTATACCCTTATTTGTGTGTGTCTGTGTGTGTATGTGTGTGTGTGTGTATTTTTTTTTTCTTTCTTTAAAATTTTGGGAGGTCGTTTCTTCTAAGAAACCAAAATACCCCCCATATTAAGTGGGTGGCTCTGTTCTATTCACCAGTCTAATATACTTATTTTCTTTTTCATTTTCATTCTTTTGTTTTCTTTTTTTTTAATCATCTTTACCCTCTTCCTTCCCCCTATGATTTGGGGTCTCTTCTGATTTGGTTAATGCACATTTTCCTGGGATCTTGGCCACCCTTTTATCTGGATAAAATGACAAAGCAGAAAAACTCACCACCAGAAAAAGAACAAGAGGCAGTACCAAAGGCTAGAGACCAAATCAATACAGACATTGGTAATATATCTAGATCTAGAGTTCAGAATTACGATTCTCAAGGTGCTAGCTGGGCTCGAAAAAGGCATGGAAGATATTAGAAAAACGCTGTCTGGAGAAATAAAAGCACTTCCTGGAAAAATAAAAGAACTAAAATCTAAACAAGCTGAAATCGAAAAAGCTACTAATGAGGTGCAATCAAAAATGGAGGCTCTTGCTGCTAGGATAAATGAGGCAGATGAGACAATTAGTGATACAGAAGACCAAATGACATAGAATAAAGAGAGACAAATGAGCAAAAGAGAGACAAACGACTACTGGACCACAAGGGGAGAATTCAAGAGATAACTGATATCATAAGACAAAACATCATTAGAATAATTGGGATTCCAGAACAAGAAGAAAGAGAGAGGGGGACAGAAGGTATATTGGAGCGAATTACTGTAGAGAATTTCCATGATATGGCAAAGGGAACAAGAATCAAAATACAGAAGGTAAAGATAACTCCGCTCAAAATCAGTAAGAATAGGTAAACACCCCTTCATCTAACAGTAAAACTTACAAATCTTAGTGACAAAGAGAAAATCAAGAAAGTAGCCCAGGACAAGAAATCTGTAACACACAACAGTAAAAATATTAGATTGGCAGCAGACTTATCCACAGAGACCTGGCAGGCCAAAAAGAACTGGCATGGTATATTCAGAGCACTACATGAGAAAAACATGCAGCCAAGAATACTATATCCAGCTAGGCTATCTTGAAAACAGAATGAGAGATAAAAAGCTTCCAGGACAAACAAAAACTAGAAGAATTTGTAAACACCAAACCAGCTCTACAGGAAATATTGAAAGAGTCCTCTAAGCAAAGAGAGAGGCTAAAAGTAGTAGACCAGAAAGGAACAGAGAAAATATACAGTGATAGTCACCTTACAGGCAATACAATGGCACTAAATTCGTATCTCTCAATAGATACCCTGAACGTAAATGGGCTAGTTGCCCCAATCAAAAGTCAGAGGGTATCAGAATAGATTAAAAAAAAAAAAAAAAAAGACCTATCAATGTGCTGTCTATAAGAAACTCATTTGAGACCCAAAGACACCTCCAAATTTAAAGTGAGGGGGTGGGAAACAATTTACCATGCTAATGGACATCAAAAGAAAGTGGGGTGGCAATCCTTATATCAGATAAATTAGATTTTAAGCCAAATACTAACATAAGAGATGAGGAAGGACATTATATCATATTCAAAGGGTCTGTCCAACAAGAAGACCTAACAATTTTAAATATCTATGCCCCTATCATGGGAGCAGCAAATTATATAAAGCAATTAATAACAAAATCAAAGAAACACAATGACAATAATACAATAATAGTAAGGGACCTTAACATCCCCCTCACTGAAATGGACAGATCATTCAAGCAAAAGATCAACAAGGAAATAAAGGCCTTAAATGACACAGTGGACCAGATGGACATCACAGATCTATTCAGAATATTGAATATAAAGAGAACTTAAGGAGTCGATCCCATTTACAATTGCACACAAAACCATAAGATACCTAGGAATAAACCTAACCAGAGAGGCAAAGGATCTGTAATCAAAAAACTATAAAGTACTCATGAACAAAATTGAGGAAGACACAAAGAAATGGAAAAACGTCTATTCTCATGGATTGGAAGAACAAATATTGTGAAAAATGTCTGTGCTACCTAAAGCAATCTACACATTTAAGCAATCCCTATCAAAATCCCATCCATTTTTTTCAAAGAAATGGAACAAATAATCCTAAAATTTATATGGGACCAGAAAAGACCTCCAATAGCCAAAGGAATATTGAAAAAGAAAACCAAAGTTGGTGGCATCACAATTCCAGACTTCAAGCTCTATTACAAAGCTATCATTATCAAGAGAGTATGGTACTGGCACAAAAATAGACACATAGATCATTGGAACAGAATAGAAAGCCCAGAAATAGACCCTCAACTCTAGGAGCAACTAACCTTGGGCAAAGCAGGAAAGAATATCCAGTGGAAAAAAGACAGTATCTTCAACAAGTGTGTTGGGAAAATTGGACAGCCACCTGTAGAAAAATGAAACTGGACCATTTCCTTACACCACACACAAAAACAGACTCAAAGTGGATGAAAGACCTCAATGCGATACAGAAATCCATCAAAATCCTTGAGAACACAGGTAGCAACCTCTTCGAGCCACAGCAACTTCTTCCTAGAAATACCGCCAAAGGCAAGGGAAGCAAGGGCAAAAATGAACTACTGGGATTTCATCAAGATCAAAAGCTTTTACACAGCAAAGGAAACAGTTAACAAAACCAAAAGAAAACTGACAGAATGGGAGGAGATATTTGCAAATGACATATCAGATAAAGGGCTAGTATCCAAAAATCTATAAAGAGCTTAACAAACTCAACACCCAAAGAACAAATAATCCAATCAAGAAATGGGCAGAGGGGTGCCTGGGTGGCTCAGTGGATTAAGCCTCTGCCTTTGACTCAGGTCATGGTCCCAGGGTCCTGGGATCGAGCCCCGCATCGGGCTTTTTGCTCAGCAGGGAGCCTGCTTCCTCCCCTCTCTCTCTGCCTGCCTCTCTGCCTACTTGTGATTTCTGTCAAATAAATAAATAAAAATATTAAAAAAAAAAAAAAAAGAAATGGGCAGAGGACATGAACAGACATTTCTGCAAAGAAGACATCCAGACAACCAACAGACACATGAAAAAGTGCTCCACATCATTGGGCATCAGGGAAATACAAATCAAAACCACAATGAGATACCAC
The DNA here is from genome assembly GCA_003697995.1 of Taxidea taxus jeffersonii. Classification (NCBI taxonomy): domain Eukaryota; kingdom Metazoa; phylum Chordata; class Mammalia; order Carnivora; family Mustelidae; genus Taxidea; species Taxidea taxus. The sequence goes on from ML103581.1 coordinate 249,458, forward strand.
CTCACACCAGTCAGAATGGCTAAAATGAACAAGTCAGGAAATGACAGATGCTGGCGAGGATGCAGAGAAAGGGGAACCTTCCTATACTGTTGGTGGAATGCAAGCTGGTGCAACCACTCTGGAAAACAGCATGGAGGTTCCTCAAAAGGTTGAAAATAGAGCTACGTTACAACCTAGCAATCACACTACTGGGTATTTACACTAAAGATACAAATACAGTGATCTGAAGGGGTACAAATATTTACAGCAGCAATGTCCACAATAGCCAAACTATGAAAAGAACCTAGATATCCATCAACAGGTGAATGGATAAAGAAGATGTGGTGTATATATATACAATGGAATACCATGCAGTGATAAAAATAAATGAAATCTTGCTATTTGCAATGACGTGGATTGAACTAGAGGGCATTATGCAGAGGGAAATAAGTCAATCAGAGAAACACAATTATCATATGATCTCCCTATGATCATATGATCAATTATCATATGATCATATGAAACACAATTATCATATGATCTCCCTATGATCATATGATCAATTATCATATGATCATATCATATGATATGAGGAAGGTGAGAGGCAACATGGGGGGTTTGGAGGGTAGGAAAGGAATAAATGAAACAAGATGGGATTGGGAGAGAGACAAACCATAAGAGACTCTTAATCTCACAAAACAAACTGAGGGTTGCTGCGGGGAGGGGGGCAGGGAGAGGGTGGTGGGGTTATGGACATTGGGGAGGGTATGTGCTATGGTGAGTGCTGTGAAGTATGTAAACCTGGCGATTCACAGACCTGTACCCCTGGGGCTATAATACATAATATGTTAATAAAAAAATCAAAAATCAAAAAAATTTTCTATTGAGCTTGGAACACTTAGAATAATTCCAAAGGTAAAATTTGAAAGTTGAACATTTGCTAGATATAGTTTTAGAGAAAAAACAAAGATATTTTGTTATTACTCACTCTGAAAATGACTGATTCTGTGGCCTCCTAGGATATACACTTAAATTCACTGGTTTTTACTTTTTTCATCAGGGAATAAAAGAAGATTGATGATGATTACCAATGCATATATATCACTGATTCTAATTTAGGGTTCCTCATATAATGTGCCATGACTTCTTCAGAAGCCACTTTACTTTACTTCATAGTATCTCCAAGTAGCTAAACCATGTTATTACTCTGCAGTGATATATGGAAATCTACACAGATTTTATGTGAAGTAAATGTTCTATAGACTAGGTAAAAACACAGTCTTGAGACCTTTTTTAAAAATGAATGGCTGATGCTTAAAGTTGTTCAATGGTGGATTGTACTACTTTATGAAAATACATTTAAAAATAAATGTAAAGCAACTTTTACTTGATTACCTATAACATGACCTCTAAACATTTTAATACACCCACCAATAAAAATACTTCCTCACACAGCTACAATATATGCATATTCATTTATTTGTTGATGATTTACATGTGTACTACTATTATGTATTATTTAAAGCCTGCCTAAAAGACACACACTTTTCTAAGTACGGATTCCAAAAAGAGAAGGTCCTGGGCTCATAGATTTAGACTCTAGTGAATAAAGAAAATCAACATTTATATAAACAAATAAGTGTGATAAGTTCATACAGTGTAAGTATTAGGATGGGGGAAAAAGGTTATTGTGATACCTGAAAGAGTCCATTGTAGGTGGGATGGAGTATTAGCTAGAGACGAAGTATGTAAGGCAGAAAAATATTAAGTGCAAAAGCCATGATGTAAGGCAAAGTTTAAGATATTTAAAAAGAAACAGATTAAGGGGTCCTCCCTTCTCTCTCTTTGCCTGCCTCTCTGCCTACTTGTGATCTGTCTGTCAAATAAATAAATAAAATCTTAAAAAAAAAATAGAAACAGATTAAGGGGCACCTGGGTGGCTCAGTGGGTTAAAGCCTGCCTTCAGCTCAGATCATTATCTCAGGGTCCTGGGATCAAGCCCTGCAACAGGCTCCTTGCTCAGCGGGGAGCCTGCTTCCTCCTCTCTCTCTGCCTGCTTGTGATCTCTGTCTCTCAAATAAATAAAATCTTAAAAAAAAAAAACAGATTAAGTCATTAAGAACTTTTATAAAAATAAAATAACTCCCATATAAATTCCCAAATATTGAGAAATCTAATCTTGGCCTCTACTTTGTTCATTGATTCCTATGTCAATATGAGAGTCAGTATATCAAAGTTACACTATGTCTGGATATCTATCAGGTGGGAGTTTCTGACTATTTTTTCCCTTTCATAATTTTACTGAATATCCTAAAAGTGTATTATTTAAAATAAATTTTACAGTAATTTATTCTAATGTATATACTTCAAAAAACTGAACTGAATGAAATTCTAATTGGAATTCCATAAAATTTATCAGTTTGGCGTAGTGATCCAAAGGGGCACGTGTACCCGAATGTTTATAGCAGCAATGTCCACAATAGCCAAGTTATGGAAAGAACCTAGATGCCCATCAACAGATGAATGGATAAAGAAGATGTGGTATATATATACGATGGAATACTATGCAGCCATCAAAAGAAATGAAATCTTACCATTTGCGATGACATGGATGGAACTAGAGCGTATTATGCTTAGCGAAATAAGTCAACTGGAGAAAGACAACTACCACATGATCTCCCTGATATGAGGAAGTGGAGATGCAACGGGTTGGGAGTTAAGGTGGTAGGAAAAGTAAAAATGAAAGAAGATGGGATCGGGAGGGAGAAAAACCAAAAGAGACTCTTAATGTCATAAAACAAACTGAGGGGGGTGGGGGGAAGAGGGGTTGGGTGAGGGTGGTGGGGTTACATCATATGTTTAAATAAAGCTTAAATAAAGTAAAAAAAAAAAAATTTATCAGTTTGGGTTAAGTATGATATTTTCATATGAAGCCTTCTTATTTAAGAAAATGGTTTGAATTTTTACGGGGTGCCTGGGTGGCTCAGTGGGTTAAAAAGCCTCTGCTTTCTGCTCAGGTCATGATCTCAGGGTCCTGAGATGGAGCCCTGCACTGGGCTCTCTGCTCAGCAGGGAGCCTGCTTCCCGCACCACCCACCGCCTACCTCTCTGCCTACTTGTGATCTCTGTCAAATAAATAAATTTTTAAAAAAAAATTTTAAAAAAGGAAAATAGTTTGAATTTTTAAATGTTTAGACCCCCTTTTTATTTCTTTCAACATGTTTCTACTTTATTCACGTAAAAACACGTGAGGTAAATATATTATTAATTTTTGTTGTTCTAGTTTTATTACCCATAGTCAAGAGTATGGGTTATAGACCCACAACACTGAATGGAAACTGGCTTTGTCATTTCCTAGATGTGTGATTTCATGAAAATTAACTAAACTCTCCTTGACTCTGTTGCCTCAAACAAAAAAATGTTGATAATTAGTATACCCTTCTCACTTGAGGATTAAATAAACTAATAAATATAAAAAGCTTAGACTAGCCTGGAACAGTAAATGCTCAACAAATGTTAACTAGTATCATTATTTTAAAGTCAGGTAATTGTTTTCCAGGTTGAACCAAAACTATGTTTTATTTAAAAAATGACACTAAATAATGAGCTAGATATCAGTGAGAAAAAAGTTGTTCACAATGAGAATATTCTATGTGTTATAAGTTTTTATGTAAAATCGCTCTCAGGGCATGATTTATTTAGAAAGGCATTCAGGGCCTTCATTTGCCCATTCAGCATCTTTATACCAATAAGGAACTATTACCCGTTGCTCATGACAGATACACAACACAACAGGTTATGTGGCTTAGTAAGAGACGTAAGCACAAGGTATCAGTGCCCATTCTCTCCTGAAGCTTGGACACTCTGTAGAGGGCAAAGACTGTACAACTCCAGTTGGGAGCCCTGGTGGGATGTTTTCAGACATTTTTATTTCTTCCTTAAACTTTATTTATTTTTACAATGAGTCTGTATTATTTATGTAACCAGAATAATTTAATACTTTCATTATAAAATATTTTGCCAAAGAAAATTTTCATCTCTCTTCTAGATTAATTCAGTAGCAATTTTTTAATATTTTAAAATATTTTATTTACTTATTTGTCAGAGAGAAAGGGAGAGAAAGAGCACAAGCAGGGGGGCGCAGCAGGCACAGGGAGAAGCAGGCTCCCTACTGAGCAAGGAGTCTGACGTGGGGCTCCATCCCAGGACCCTGGGATCATGACGGGAGGCCAAAGGCAGACACTTAGCCAACTGAGCCAACCAGGTGTTCCCAATAGCAATTTTTATCAGCTATTTTTAACTTTTTCATAATTGTGTTATATTGTCCTTCATTTTAAAGTATGCTAAAATGTTAATAATTCTGAAATAAAAATCTAAAGTTCCTGGTTTATAAGCTTAAGGAAACTTAATAAAAACATTGATGAATCAAAGAATAAAGTTAAAATGCTAACTATGTGGTTAATTTGTTTTGTCAGATCATCCTCAATCCAACATGTCTTCAATCTAGGAAACAAAAATATTTAGATTCTCTGAGTTCATCAGGGTCACTTCTCTATTTGCAGATGGACCAGCCAGATTCTGTTCAAATAGCTATTTATACTCAATGGTAAAAAGTCATAGAAAACAGGGGCGCCTGTTTTCTATGGTGGCTCAGTGGGTTAAAGCCTCTGCCTTGGGCTCAGGTCATGATCCCAGGGTCCTGGGATGGAGCCCAGCATCAGGCTCTCTGCTCAGCAGGGAGCCTGCTTCCCTTCCTCTCTCTCTGCCTGCCTCTCTGCCTTCTTGTGATCTCTGTCTGTCAAATAAATTAAAAAAAAAAAATCATAGAAAACACGAACTAACAAAATGCAGTATATTTGGCTTAAAATGGGGAAATTCTTTTATTCCCATCTTAGAACAAAATATGGAATAATTACACTAAGTATAAGGTTAACTTAAATTTTAATTTCTTTTATTGCTTTGTATAACATAGCATTTTAAGTAATTAAATTGAGATTGGCTTTCATTAGTTATAGCTATAACACTTATTAGGAATCTCATCTCCTATATCAAACAAAAGAAAAATTCAAAAAGAAAACAGAAAAATTAAATAATATGCTTTAAACAATCTTTCAGGGGTGCCTGGGTGGCTCAGTGGGTTAAAGCTTCTGCCTTCAGCTCAGGTCATGATCCCAGGGTCCTGGGATTGAGCCAGGCATTGGAGCCCCACATCCGCTCCCTGCTCAGCCGGGAGTCTGCTTCTCCCCCCCCCCCCCGCGCCCCCCCTCCGTCTCTGCCTGCCTTTCTGCCTACTTGTGATCTCTGTCAAATAAATAAATAACAATCCTTAAAAAAAAAAATCTTTCAGCCCAAAACATAAACATTAATAAACATTACTATATCAATAATAACTAAAGAGTTTACAGTGGGATGAGTGAATATTTATTTTTTTAGTAATATATACTAATGTAAGATGTGATAACTGGTAAAACTGAGCACTGAGGGACGCCTGGGTGGCTCAGCGCGCTGTTAAGCAGCTGCCTTCGGCTCAGGTCATGATCCCGGCGTCCTGGTATCGAGTCCCACATCGGTTTCCTTGCTCGGCAGGGAGCCTGCTTCTCCCTCTGCCTCTGCCTGCCACTCTGTCTGCCTGTGCTTGCTCTCTCTCTCTCTCTCTCTAACAAATAAATAAATAAAATCTTAAAAAAAAAAAACTGAGCACTGAATATAAAAGTAGTAATTTTTTTAAAAATAGTAATTAAATCCTTACTCTTAAAAGAGACAGTGTATTATTATCATCACAAAATTGTATCTTGAACTCTAAATAGCAATAGAAGAAATTCAAAATAAAACAGTTTTCAAAAATAAAAGGTGAAATAAGCCAAAATATATTTGGAAATATACTAAAACAATAATAATTAGTAGTTTGGACATTACATGTCCTTAAATAATTAATGTAGTAGTAGCATAAAGTAGAGGATTTTAGACAGTGACTTTCTGTACTCTGAAACATATCATCTATATAACATTTTCAGAGTCCAGTCCTTCATTTTTGTGTCTAAGATTTCTCTGCTATAACTGTTATAATTTTTAAAAAAGCATTTAAGAAAAATAGAAACTGCACTGCAGTAACTACTACTTTTCATATTTGCCAAGATAAATCGAGAAATTCAGTGTTTACAAGGATCAATCAAAGAACAAATCACTGCTAGGAACTTTAATTTTGTTCCATGCAAGGAATGACCACTTTCTAATACATTCAGTTTTTGGTTTTAAACTGAACTTTAAAAAACTACAAGGACTGTCTATAGGATACAACTGCTGGTATATTACTTTCAATTAAGTTAACACCACATCGCACTCAATTGCTTTAAGCCACAGTATGCGCTTGCATTTTAAATTTCACTGGAATCTTTAAGACCAGAATAGTTTCCATTAACACTATTAAAAGAACTACTGACCTTTTCTTTTGCAAAACACCATTTCTTACCGACATTATTGAGTTTTAAAGGTCTCATAACAAATAACAAGGCTGCCATCTAGTGCTTTATGACTATTCCTTTAACATTTTTTAGTGAGAGTCCTATGTAATTTGGAGGTGAACTACCCAGCATGGCAGCCACTATACACCAGTGGCTACTGAGTAACTGAAATGTGACTGATTTGAACTGAGATTACGATAAGGACAGAATACAAATTGGATTTCAGGCTCAGTTTGGAAAAAAAAACTAAAAAAAGATATCTCATTGATGATTTTTATACTGTTACATGTTAAACTGAGATTTCAGCTACATTGAGTAAAATAAAATAGATCATCAAAATTAACTTTACCTGTTTCCTTTAACCTTTTTATGTAGCTAGTAGAAAGTTTAAAATTACATATGTGACTCACATTATATTTATATTGGACAGCATTGATCTATAAGAAAAGCTATCTTAGTCTTAAACATAAAAGATTTATTAAATATTAGTATATTTCTTATTTTTTTTAAAAAGTGGAATATAACTTACACATGTCCATAAGTGTAACTAGTTACTCCTTTGGGACACAATAAAAGCTAAAGATTAAAAAAGGACCAAAGGGGAATTTCTAATTTTAAAAAATCACACAAAAATATGCCCCCACCCCCAAAAACCAAGAATGTTTGAAAAAGAAAAACAAAACTAATGTGGAAAAATTAGAGAATAAAGACAATTTATGAGACATAAAAAACAATTTGAGCATCAGTAAGGTTAATAATTGCAAATGGATTTAAACATAATAAATATGTATGAGTCCATAAGTTTATGATAAAAAGAAAACTTGTGTTTGAGAGATAATGAGCAAATAATTCTTTACTTTGAAAACTGGTAAATAAAAACAACTAGTATTTATCATGCCTTCCCTATATAAACTGTAGCAATGAGTAACCAAATATTTGATGAGAGGAACCTTATTTTTACAGAAGTTTTCTAATCAAGATATAAATAAAGAATTAAAGTTATCACGGTTTTATAACCCCTAATCAATTACAATCTAAACACTGAGCATCAGTGTCTGCTAAGATCACGTAGAAAATAATGTTAATAAGAAACAATAACAATTAAAAAGTAAATAAGAGAAGGAAATTACTAGACAAACCCTAAAACTGATGAACTAGAAAACAAAATCAATGGAAAGGATAAATAAACCCAAAGGCCATGTTATAATGTGGCAGAGAGAGAGAGAGAGAGAGAACACTACCAATAAAATAGCACAAGACTCCAAAATTTTTGTTTGTATTCAAAAAGTCTTTGAAGTTCACTTAATATTTTTTAACTATTTCTATTTTTATTTCTATTTTCTATTTCTATTATAACTATTTCTATTTTTAACTATTTCTATTTTAAAAGAGGTCTTCAGTCTTCTCAAATTTATTTTTAAAAGCTATCACCTTAGTTACCCAGCATGAAAATAGAAAAGAAAAACTAAAACATTAAAGTCAGAGGTCATTTCATTAGAAAAAAAATGTAAAAGTATAGTTTGCATTCATTCATATTGAAAATAATCCTAAATATAATATAAACAAGCACCATTTAGCAGTGTCCCAAATAATAATGTGTCATGCCCAGGTTTGGTTTACTCCATGATTAAAAGATACTTAACATTAGAAAACTTATTAATACAACTTCACACTAAACAAGGTAAACGGAGAATTCATTCATGATGAAATTTTGTAGCAGACTAATAATAATTTTTTAACTTCATAAAAGAAATATTCCATAAGTTACAGCAAACTCTTTACTTGATGGTGGTGTCTACTACTATCATTTTGATTCAGTGCTTAAACAGAGATCCCAACCATCCCAGTATAGGATTAAAAAAACTGGAAGATGGAAGTATTATTACCCCAGAATTCTTTTTGCTTACATTTTGATAGTAAATGGTTTTCCATCCCTTCACCTTCAAGCTTCATGTATCTTTTTTTTCTTAAGATTTTATTTATTTATATGACAGAGAGAGAGATCACAAGTAGGCAGAGCAGGTGGCAAAGAGGCCAGGGAGCAGGCTCCCTGCTGAGCAGACAGCCTGATGTGGGGCTCAATCCCAGGACCCTGAGATCATGACCTGAGCTGAAGGCAGAGGCTTAATCCTCTGAGCCACCCAGGTGACCCAATCTTCATGTATCTTTAGATCTGAAGTGAGTCTCTTATAAGCAGCACATAGATCGACCTGGCTTTTTTACCCACTTAGTCACCCTATGTCTTGATTGGAACAGTTAGTCCATTTCCATTTAATGTAATTATTGACAGATAATGTACTTATTGCCAGTTTGTTACTTGTTTTACAGTTCTTTTGTGTTCTCTATTCCTTTCTTCTCTTACTCTCTTCCCTTGTGATTTGGTAGTGTTCTTTAGTGTTATGCTTGGATTCTTCTCTCTTTATTTTCTGTGTATCAGTATAGGCTGTTGATTTGTGGTTATCATTAAGTTGATATATAACATCTTATGCATATAGCAATCTATAGTAAATTGGTGGTCATTTAAGTTTGAACCCATTCTAAAAATGCTACATTTTTACTCCCTTCCCCATGTTTTATGTATATAGTGACACACTTTACTTTTTTTTTTTATTTTATGAATTCCTTGACTGATCTTTGTAAACTTACTTGATTTTTCAATTTCTGTGATTTAACATCCATACTGGTATTATAAGTGATTGATCTACCATTTTTATTATATGTTTATATTTACATGTGAAATTTTTTCTTTCATAATTTTCTTACTTCAAATTATGGCCTTTTCTTTACATTCAAAGAATTTCCTTTAACCTTTTCTTGTAAGGCTGGTTTACTGATGATGAACACCTTTAGCTTTTCTTTGAGAAACTCTTTTTTGGTTTTTTGTTATTGTTTTTTGTTTGGGAAACTCTTTCTCTCTCCTTCTATTCTGAATGGTAGCCTTGATAGGTAGAACATTCTTGGTTGCTGCTTTTTTCCTTTCAACATTTAGAATATATCACTCCATTCCCTTCTGGCCTTTTAAAGCTACCACTGAAGTAGAGGACTGTAACACCCCACTTACATCAATGGATAGAACATCCAGACAAAAAATCAGTAAGAAAACAGTGGCTTTGAATGATTTCTGAGACCAGATCAACCTAACAGATACATTCAGAGCATTCCATCCAACAACAGTAGACTACAGAGTATTTTCAAGTATACATGGAATATTATCCAGAATAGATCACATTAGACCACAAAACAAGTCTCAATAAATTCAAAAAGACTGAAATCATATCATGCATCTTTCCAAACACAGGGTATGAAACTCACAATTAATTACAAGAAAAATTCTGGAAAGACCAGAAATACATGGAGACCAAATAAACATGCTACTAAACAATGAAGGGATCAACCAAGAAATCAACGAATAAATAAAAAAATACATGGAGACAAATGAAAATGAAAACGCAATGGTCCTAAACCTTGGGGTGCAACAAATGCAGTTCTAAGACAGAATAAAATACAAGCCTACCTCAGGAGCAAGAAAAATCTCAGACAAGCAACGTAACCTTACACCAAAGGAGCAAGAAAAAGAACAAACAAAGCTAAAGCCAGAAGAAGGAAGGAAATAAAAAGATTAGAGCAGAAATAAATGAAATAAAGACTAAAAGAAAAACAGAAAAGATGATTGAAATCATGAGATAGTTCTTTGAATGGATAAACAAAATGGATAAACCTTTACCAAGATTCATCAAGAAAAAGAGGGCTCATAAATAAAATCAGAAGTGGAAGAGGAGAAGTAATAACCAATGCCATAGAAATACAAAGAATTATGAATATTGTGAAAAATTATATACCAACAAATTGGACAACCTAGAAGAAATAAATTACTAACCTTCCAAAACTGAATCAGGGAGAAATAAAAAATTTGAGCAGAGTGATTACTAGAAAAAAAAAACTGAATCTGTAATCAAAAAACTCCCAACAAAAGAACTGGATAGAAGAGAACAAAACTGGGGGGGAGGAGTCAAGATGGCAGAGAAGTAGCAGGCTGAGACGACATCAGCCAGCAGGAGATCAGCTAGATAGCCTATCAAACCATTCCGAACACCTACAAATCCAACAGGAGATCGAAGAGAAGAAAAACAACAATTCTAGAAACAGAAAATCGACCACTTTCTGAAAGGTAGGACCAGCGGAGAAGTGAATCCAACGCGACGGGAAGAGAGACCCCAGGGGGAGGGGCCGGCTCCCGGCAAGCGGTGGAGCACAAAATCAGGACTTTTAAAAGTCGGATCCACGGAGGGACATCGCTCCAGAGGCTAAACTGGGGTGAAGACCTCACGGGGACAACGTGGACTCAGGTCCCGCGGGGTCACAGAAGGATCAGGGGTGTCTGAGTGTTGCAGAGCTCACAGGTATTAGAGCGGGGAAGTCGGCTGCGGAGACAGAGCCAAGATTTCCTAGTGGTCTGTGACACGGACCGGTGCTCTGTGGCACTGGCCGGTGCTCTGTGCGAGGGGTCCCCACAAGATCCGGGAGACTCCGACCCGGGAGAGCTCAGGGATCTACGGGGTCCGGAGACTCCAGGTGGGACTCTGCCAGAGACAGAGACGCTTGGTCACAGGCTGGGTGAGCTCGGAGCACTCCCAGAAGCCAGTAAGACGGGACTGCTTAGGCACGATTTTCTCTGAGCGCGGTCTGCGGGCGCGCGCGGTCTGCGGGTGCGCACAGTGTCGGTGGGCCCGCGGTGTTGGCGGCCCGTGGGGTCTGCGGGCCTGCGGTGTCTGCGGGCGCGCGCGGTCTCCGGGCGCAAACGTGGGCTGGGGAGACTGGAGGGATTAAACGCTTTTCTATGAAGGCACACTGAAGACTGGGGCCCCTAGATCTCGGCTCCTCTGAACCGGAGATTGGGAGGCCGCCATTGTCATTCCCGTCCTCCGGAACTCTGCAGAAAGCGTTGAGGGAACAAAAGCTCCCGAAAGCAAACCTGAGAGGATTACTTAGCCCGGCCCCTGGTAAGGGCGGTGCAACTCCGCCTGGGGCAAAGACACCTGAGAATCACTACAACAGGCCCCTCCCCCAGAAGATCAAAGAAATCCAGCCAAGACCAAGTTCACTTAACAAGGAGAACAGCGGATTCTTATCTGGACAAAATGACAAGGCAGAAAAACTCACCACAAAAAAAAAAGCAGGAGACAGGACCGAAGGCTAGGGACCTAATCAATACAGACATTGGTAATATGTCAGATCTGGAATTCAGGATGACGATTCTCAAGGTTCTAGCCGGGCTCGAAAAAGGCATGGAAGATATTAGAGAAACCCTGTCAGGAGAAATAAAAACCCTTTCTGGAGAAATAAAAGAAATAAAGTCTAATCAAGTTGAAATAAAAAAAGCTATTAATGAGGTGCAATCAAAAATGGAGGCTCTTACTGCTAGGATAAATGAGGCAGAAGACAGAATTAGTGATATAGAAGACCAAATGACAGAGAATAAAGAAGCTGA
>RCUC01137936.1:0-10898 GCA_003697995.1 Taxidea taxus jeffersonii
TTGTTGTTGTTGTTTTTTAAGATTTTATTTATTTATTTGACAGAGATCACACAAGTAGGCAGAGAGGGGAGGGGAGAAGCAGGGTCCCTGCCGAGCAGAGAGCCTGATGTGAGACTCGATCCCAGGACCCTGGGATCATGACCCAAGCCGAAGGCAGTGGCTTAACCCACTGAGCCACCCAGGCGTCCCAGATCAAGAGTTCTTTGCTCCACCAACTGAGCCAGCCAGGTGCCAGGAAAGACCACATTTCTTAACAGAAATCTGACTGGTAGAAGCTAATAGAATGCCTTCAAAGTTATGAGGGAAAATAATTTTATTATTTTTTTAAGATTTTATTTATTTGAGAGTATATGAGTAGGTGGAGGTACGGAGGGACAAGAAGACTCCCCACCAAGTGTGGAGCCCAACAGGGGCCCCAATCCCAGGACCCCGAGATCATGACCCAAGCTAAAGTCAGATGTTTTTTGTTTTTGTTTTTTTTTAAGATTTTATTTATTTATTTGTCAGAGAGAGAGCGAGCACAGGCAGGCAGAGTGGCAGCCAGAGGCAGAGGGAGAAGCAGGCCCCCTGCCAAGCAAGGAGCCCGATGTGGGACTTGATCCCAGGACGCTGGGATCATGACCTGAGCTGAAGGCAGCTGCTTAACCAACTGAGCCACCCAGGCATCCCTAAAGTCAGATGTTTAACTGACAGAGCCACCTAGGCACCCTTAAAGGAAAATTATTTTAAACCTAGAATTCTCTTTGTGGCAATTTTATTAACCAAATACTGGGGCAGAATAAAACATTTTCAGAAATAAAATAATTCAGAACATTTTTTCTCTTATGTACTTTCTTGGGAAGTTATTTGAGGATATACTTTAACAAAATGAGTGTTGAAAACAAAAGGTCTAGATTAGACTCCAACTCAAGTACTCAGTGAAGGAGAGTTGGGGACAGTAGTTGACTGGAGAGCACACAGCCCAGTTTGGAGAAGAGAAGAGAAGGAACTTGAGGTAGAAGGGTTCCAGTAGAATATACATGGTAAGATTGAGACGTTGGTAGGGACGCCTGGGTGGCTCAGTTGGTTAAGTGGCTACCTTTGGCTCAGGTCTTGATCCCGTCGTCCAGGGATCAAGTCCCACATTGGGCTCCTTGCTCAGCAGGGAGCCTGCTTCTCCCTCTGCCTCTGCCTGCCTCTCTGTCTGCCTGTGCTCACTCTCCCTGACAAATAAATTTAAAAAAAGATTGAGAGGTTGGTAAATTTGAGAAAGTCAGAAAACACTGGAGGGGGTGCCTGGGTGGCTCAGTCATTAAATGTCTGCCTTCTGCTCAGAGTCCTGGGATGGAGCCCCGCATAGAGCCCCCACCTTGGGCTTCCTGCTCAGCGGGAAGCCTGCTTCCTTTCCCACTCCCCCTGCTTGTGTTCCCTCTCTCGCTGTCTCTCTTTCTCTCTCAGTCAAATAAATAAATAAAATCTTAAAAAGAAAAAACTGGAGACAGACATGACTCAGGTATAAAAGCAAGGTGTGGTGTATGAAAAAGATATCATTTGAATTCGACAACAGAAACCTATGAGGGACATTGAGTTAACATTGGAACTTTAGTGAAAGAATTGTACTTCTCACACACTGGTGCTGCAGTGAATTAAATTTACAAAGCTGGAATATAAGCATTTTCATGAGTTTTCAAGTGAGATAGTGTTAGAGAAATTTATGGAATAATTTAAAGCTACTACTCAGCTATTCATTGATTTCCTTTATTTATTTATTTATTTTTAAAAATTTATGTATTTGACAGAGATCACAAGGAGGCAGACAGGCAGGCAGAGAGAGAGAGAGGAGGAAGAAGGCCCCCTGCCGAGCAGAGAGCCAGATGCTGGGCTTGATCCCAGCATTCTGGGATTATGACCTGAGCTGAAGGCAGAGGCTCTAACCCACTGAGCCACACAGGTGCCCCTATTTTTTTTTAAGATTTTATTTATTTATTGGACAGAGAGAAAGAGATCACAAGTAGGCATAGAGGCATGCAGGGGGTGGGGGAAGCAGGCTCCCCGATGAGCAGAGAGCCTGATTCGGGGCTCGATTCCAGGACCCTGAGATCATGACCTGAGCCGAAGGCAGAGGCTTAACCCACTGAGCAACCTAGGTGCCACTGATTTCTGTTTTTTCTTTGTGAAAAGTTTTTAAATGACAAGTTTAATCTCTACTTGCTATGGATATATTCAGATTTTTCTTTTTCTTTTTTTAGTCAGATTCAGTTTATTTTGCTGAATTTAGATTCAGGTTCAGCCAGGGATGCCTGGGTGGCTCAGTCAGTTAAGCATCTGCCTTCAGCTCAGGTCATGATCCCAGGGTCCTGGGATTGAGTCCTACATCGAGTTCCTTGCTCAGCGGGCAGCCTTCTCCCTCTGCCTGCTGCTCCCCCTGCTTGTGGTTGCTCGCTCTCTCACTCTCACTCTCTCTCTCTCTCCAACAAATAAATAAAATCTTACAAATTGAGGTTCAAGTGATCATTTGTGCCTTGACTTGGATGATTTTTGTGAGTTTTGGATTATTGAGTTTTAATAGTTCGTGTCTTTCTAGGAATTTGCCTATTTCATTGAAGCTATCTAATTTGTTGGCATAGAATTCTGTTTTTGTAAGGTTAATAGTAATGCCCTTTTTTCCCTGATTTGTGATTTGAGTCTTTTTTTTTTTTTTTTTAAGATTTTATTTATTTATTTGACAGAGAGGGGGCGGGGAGGGAGTACAAGCAGGCAAAACGGCAGGGAGAGGGAGGAGCAGGCTCCCTGCCAATCAGGGAGCCTGATGTGGGGTTCGATCCCAGAACCTCCAGATCATGACCTGAACTGAAGGCAGACACTTAACCGACTGAGCCACTCTGGCACCCCTGAGTCTTTTTTTTTTTTTCCTTGGTCTGGCTAAAGACATCAATTTTGCTGATCTTTTCAAAAAACCAACTCTTGGTTTCATTGATTTTTCTCTGTTGTATTTCTAGTCTCTTATTGTACTAGTTTCTAGTCTAATCTTATTTCCTTCTTTCTGCTTAGTTTGTATAGTGTGCTTTCTTCTAGTTTCTTTTATTTATTTATTTTGGAGAGCATGTGAGCATGAGCAGGAGGGGCAGAGGAAGAGGGAGAGAGAATCTCATGCAGACTCCATGCTGAGCATGGAGTCTGAAGCAGGGCTTGATCCTAGTACCCTCAGATCATGACCTGAGCTGAAACCAAGGGTTGGATGCTTAACCTACTGTGCCACCCAGGCATCCCTAAATGCATTTATTTTTAAATTTTGGAATTAATTGATAGACTCATTATTGAAGACTTATCAATGACTACAAAATGAAATATAAGTGTTTTTGACCTTGACAGTGTAAAAGAATAGGTACAGCTGACAGAGATAGGGACGGTAGACACGGAGGGACAAGAGATTGAAGGACAGATGTCCTTATTTAACAAAGGAGAAAGAAGGGGCATCTAGGTGGCTCAGTCCGTTAAGCGTCTGCCTTCAGTTCAGGTCATGATCTGAGAAGCCCCTGGAATCAAGCCCCATGGCTGGCTCTCTGCTCTGCAGGGAGTCTGCTTCTCCCTCTCTCTCTGCCCCCCCCCCAACTCATGCTCTCATGCGCACGCTCTCTCTCCCTCAAATAAAATGTTTTATAAAAAATAGTTTCTCTCCTTTTGCCCCTGTCTCCGTTCCCTCTCCCAAAATAAAAAAAGTAGAAAAGAGATATAGTCTGTGGTTGATGGAACAGGAATGAGAATTTAAATATTTTGTTAGACTTCATACTGTATGTCATACTTGTCATAATTCGGACAAAGCACACGTCTGGGGTCTGTAATAGTGTTTTTTTTGTTTTGTTTTTTTTTTTACTATGTGGATGTATTAGTTGAATTAACAATTAAAAAATTGATCTTCATGGAGTCTCTGAATTAGCTTATTTTATCCTTTAGTTACCAGAGAGATAAAATAATCCTAGAACTATTGGTATTTTGATGACTTTTTATTTATCATTATTTTTTAAAAAATTTTATTTGTCAGAGAGCACAAGCAGGGGGAGTGGCAGGCAGAGAGAGAAGCAGGTTCCTTTGAGGAAGGAGCCGGTATGGAACTCGATTCCAGTACCCTGGGATCATGACCTGAGTTGAAGGCAGACCCTTAACTGACTAAACTACCCAGGCATCCTTTTGATGACTTTTTAAAGAGAAATCACTCTGGAAATTTTGAGAGAAATCACTCTGGAAATTTTGTTAGAATTTATCTCTTCCCGCAGTGTGTCTGATTCTTGTTTTACTAATAATCATATTTTGTTGATTTGACATTTCTTATTTTTCCCAGACTGAGGCAGCTAAATTAGTTCCAATGGGTTTCACTACTGCAACTGAATTCCACCAAAGGCGGTCAGAGATCATACAGATTACTACTGGCTCAAAAGAACTTGACAAACTCCTTCAAGGTATAGTGATCCCTTATCCTTTGCTGTGAACTGCAGTCAGCAAATCTTCCAGGTCACAGAACAAAACTAAGGCGTTTGGGTAGAATTTGTGTGTTAGATATGATTAAGAGATAAGAGAGGGGTGCCTGGGTGGCTCAGTGGGTTAAAGCCTCTACCTTTGACTCAGGTCATGATCCCAGGGTCCTGGTATCAAGCCCCGAATTGGGCTCTCTGCTCAGTAGGGACCCTGCTTCCCCCTCTCTCTCTGCCTGCTTCTCTGCCTACTTATGATCTCTGTCTGTCAAATTAAAAAAAAAGAGAGATAAGAGAATTATCCACATTGAAGTAAGACTGCTGGAGGGTGGGACCTGACTTATACTAAAATTATCTGCCAATGAAATAATTGAATTTCCATTTAATGCTGCATTCAGGGAGTAAGCCTCCTCTGCTTTTTTTTTTTTTTTAAGATTTTATTTATTTATTTGACAGAAATCACAAGTAGGCAGAGAGGCAGCAGAGAGAGAGAAGGAAGCAGGCTTCCCGCGGAGCAGAGAGCTGACGCGGGGCTCGATCCCAGGACACTGGGAAGCCGAAGGCAGAGGCTTTAACCCACTGAGCCACTCAGGCGCCCCAGTTCCTCTGCTTATTTTAACACAGGGTTGAAAATCTGGTAACTAAGACACTCCATGTTTGAATACTGTGTTAGAGTATCAGTGCATGGTAGTGCACACTAAACTATTATACTTTTATGGAAATATGTAAAGCTTTTGAACTTTTGAAAACATTGCCATCCTAAATTACTGTGAGGTTAGATTTTTTTTGGTGTTCCTTCCCCAAATATTTAATCATTCAGTTTTCTTTTCTTTTAGGGTGCAAAATAGTATGCATTCAGGAATAGTATGCAAATTACTATATATTCAGGAATATGTGCAAATTACTTAATATCTCAATACCTCAGTTTTATTATCTTTGTGGTGAGGATAAAAAGACTTCCTACCTTATAGGTTATTGGAATTAAATTAAATGGTACATACATATGCATAGCACAATGCCAGGTATACAAACATTTAGTAAATTTTAGAGGATATCTCTATAATTTTTACATTTACTGCTTATTGACTTGTCATGGTATAGTTCTATATCTTGATTGTGGTGGTAGTTACATGAAGCTACAGATGCAATAAAATTGCATAAAACTGTATACATATACACAAATGAATGCATTTTTTAAAAGATTTTATTTATTTGACAGAGAGAGAGACCACAAATAGGCAGGGGGTGGGGGGGAATAGGCTCCCCGCTGAGCAGAGAGCCTGATGCAGGTCTCAATCCCAGGACCCTGGGATCACAACCCAAGCCAAAGGCAGAGGTTTAACCCACTGAGCCGCCCAGGCGCCCCTATTTTTTTTTTAAGATTTTATTTATTTATTTGACAGATCACAAGTAAGCAGAGAGGCAGGAAGAGAGAGAGAGGAGGAAGCAGGCTCCCTGCCAAGCAGAGAGCCCGACATGGGGCTCGATCCCAGGACCCTGAGATCATGACCTGAGTCCTAGGCCGAGGCTTAACCCACTAAGCCACCCAGGCGCCCCGAAATGAATGCATTTATAACTAGAGAAATCTGAACGAACTCTGGGGGCTGTATCACTGACAGTTTTCTAATACTGGTACTGTACTATGGTTATGTAAAATGTTAACACTGGGGGAGCCTGAGTGATGAATTCTTGGGACCAGGGTGCCTGCATGGCTCATTCATTAAGGGTCTGCCTTTGGCTCATGGCTAAGGCTATGCTTTTGGCTAAGGGTCATGATCCTGGGGTGCTGAGATTGAGTCTTGTACCAGGCTCCCTACTCCATGGGGATCCTGCTTCCCACTTGCCCATGACAAGCTGCTCCCCTTGCTTGTGCTTGTTCTCTCTTTCTCTGTCAAATAAAATCTTTTTTTTTTTTTTTTAATTTAATTTAATTATGTGCCAGAGAGAGAGGGAGGAGAGCAAGCACAAGCAGGGGGAGCGGCAGGCAAAGGGAGAAGGCTCTCTACTAGGCAAAGAACCTGACTTGGGACTTGATCCCAGAGTCCTGGGATCAAGGGCCACATGGGGCTCCCGCTTAGCGGGAAGCCTCCTTCTCCCTCTCCCACTCCCCCTGCTTGTGTTCCCTCTCTCTGTCAAGTAATTAAAATCTTAAAAAAAAAAAAAAATTCATGAAACGTTCCTGTACCTTTCTTTGTGATTTTCTGTAAATCTAGAATTATTTCAAAATAAAAATATTTCTTGTTGAAAATTGAATTTACAAATTATGTATACATCTTTCTGATGAATTCCAAGGACACTTCTACAATTATTCTTTCTAAACATTTGTATTGTGCTAAGAGGTGTTTCCTGTTGCTCTTTTAGGAGGAATTGAAACTGGATCCATCACAGAGATGTTTGGAGAATTCCGAACTGGGAAGACTCAAATCTGTCATACATTGGCTGTAACTTGCCAGGTGAGATTTTGGTCTCTAACCAAATCTGCAAAAAAAAAATTAGTTGATTGCTATTTGCAAGCATCTTTTGGGATGGACATTAAAAGGGCACTTTATCCCTAAGACCTGTAGACCCCTACTACATAATTCTTCCATGTCCTAGAAACTTTCACATCATTGTTTTCAGATGATTTCATCATTTGTTTCAGATGTTTTCTTATCCTCCACTATGCCTCCCCTGGCTTTACCTGCCCTCTTCACTAATCTAGATCTTATGATTCACCATTAAAGTCATTCCTCAGATTTATATTCCCTACCTAAAGAGATGTCAGTCTTAGATGGACCCTTCTTAGAGTCTTCTCTGAGAACTGTCTTTTTTTTAAAGATTTTATTTAGTTATGTATTTGAGAGAGAGAAAAAGGGAGCAAAAGAGAGCATGAGTGGAGGGGAGAAACAGACTCCCTCCTGAGCAGGGAGGCCAATGCCAGACTGGATCCAAGGACTCCGGAATCATGACCTGAGCTGAAGGCAGACACTTAACCAACTGAGCTACCCAGGCACCCCATGAGAACTGTCTTCTTAGTCCCTGTTCCTTAATAGCTGATCATACTGGAGAAAAATCATACTATAAAGCTGATTATCTTTAAATTCAAAATGACAAAATTCAAAATCCAAAAATTCAAAATGACAGACATTAGACTAACATTCATACTGCTTGGAAGACCTACTAAATTTGTTTAGGCATTCTTTTTCCCATTCAGTAAGACAATTCTCATGCTTTGTTCTTTCTTCTCATACCTTCACGTTCCTCTTCAACCCTCACTCAGCCAGTGACCAACCTATTCTTCACATCAAATTTATGAATCCACCTACATTTATACCCATTTTTTCATATCTTGGGCTATAACGGAAAAGTGTCTCTTTTCTTTTCAAACCTCATCCTATCAGTGTGATCTGGTTACCATCTTTGGCCACCTTCTCAGGGACTCTATTCCTCCTCTATTTTATGCTTTACCTCTGTATTAAGTATCTCTTCCAAAACTTTTTTTTTTTAAGACTTTGTTTATTTGTCAGAGAGAGAGAGAGTGGGAGCGAGCACAGGCAGACAGAGTGGCAGGCAGAGGCAGAGGGAGAAGCAGGCCCCCTGCTGAGCAAGGAGCCCGATGTGGGACTTGATCCCAGGACGCTAGGATCATGACCTGAGCCGAAGGCAGCTGCTTAACCAACTGAGCCACCCAGGCGTCCCCCAAAACTTTTTTTTATTTGTAGTCTCATTCATGGGAGGATTTGGAAACAGACTCAGTGAATTATTTTTTTTTAAAGATTTTATTTATTTGTCAGGGAGAGAGAAGAGAGCGAGTGAGCACAGGCAGACAGAGTGGCAGGCAGAGGCAGAGGGAGAAGCAGGCTCCCTGCCGAGCAAGGAGCCCGATATGGGACTCGATCCCAGGACGCTGGGATCATGACCTGAGCCGAAGGCAGCTGCTTAACCAACTGAGCCACCCAGGCGTCCCCAGACTCAGTGAATTAATGCCGAAAATCATGTTTATAATGTATATACAGATAGAGGGGATGCCTGGGTGGCTCAGCTAGTTAAACATCCAACTCTTGATTTCAGCTCATATCCTGATGTTAGGATCATGAGATCAAGCCCCCTGCTGGACATGAAGCCTGCTTGAGATTCTCTCTCTCCCTCTATTCCCCACCCCACCCCCCACCCCCCCCCACCAAAAGGAAAGAGGTACCTGGGCGGCTCAGATAGTTAAGCGCCTGCCTTTGACTCAGGTCATGATATCCAGGTCCTGGGATTGGGTCCCAAGAGCCCCATATCAGGCTTCCAGCTCAGTGAGGAGTCTGCTGCTCCTTTTCCCTCTACCTCTCCCCCTGCTTATGCTTTCTCTGCCTCTCTCAGTCTCAAATGAATAAATAAATTTTTTTAAAAAGAGAGGATGCTAATTCATTAATAACAGAAAGGATTACATTTCACCAGCCTAAGAGCTAGAACTAGAGGTGTAGAAAGGATGTTAGATTACTGCTTAAATCTAAACATAATCTGCTCTCATTTGTTCAGATTTTCTTAACTTAATGAAGTAAAACTCTATTACATTAGATCTCTGTCTAATAATAAGTTACATAAAGTTGAGAGCCACAGTTAGATCACAAAAATGAACAGACCATGTTTCCTTAAAGTACTAGACTAATTTTAAAATTCTGAGAAGACATTTTATCATAAATTCCAGTTTTAAATGCATATACCCTTTGACAGAAAATGTGGCTTACACAATTATTCACATATAGTCAAGGATAAATGTACAAAGAATTTACAGCATAGCATAAAATGGTGAAAGTTCAAAATAACGTACATCACCGTAAAATAGGAAGAAGAGTTAAATTATGGTACTAAGCAGTTATTAAAAATAGCTAACTTGGGGCACCTGGATGGCTCAGTGGGTTGAGCCTCTGCCTTCGGCTCAGGTCATGATCCCAGGGTCCTGGGGTTGAGCCGTGCATCAGGCTCTCTGCTCAGCAGGGAGCCTGATTCCCCCTCTCTCTCTGCCTGTCTCTCTGCTTACTCATGATCTCTGTCTGCCAAACAAATAAATAAAAAATCTTAGAAAAAAAAAAAAGCTAACTTGGTTGTGGTGTCCCAGTCTAGTAATATGAGATGACTGCAGTGGCATTAGAGGGCAAGATGGAGGAGACAGACTGGGCTGGAGTGCAGAGTATGCAGTCCACCACCTTGAAGTTGGCTCAATAACACACTGGGACCTTGTCCACTTTTCTGTCAGTCTTCATACCTATACCCAGTCACCTATGGTCTCCCTTCACCCATAGAGGTAGCTGGAAAAGAGCTTCCTCTCATGCTAGCACTAAAGATAACAGAAAGTGAGTGAAATGGGGATCCTCATTCATCTTAATGTCTTAGTCCCTTATGTGTCAAGATTCTCCTCCTCAAAAAACTTGAGTCAGCATTTGCTCTCCTCCTGGCCAGTGCTTCCAAACCTTTCCTCTGTCAGGACCCTCTTTTGTTATATATATATCCTTTGCTCCTTCCATGGATTCTTAGGATTTAAAAGATTTATCTGCTAACTTATGAAATGATAACAATCATTTTTCCTTCTCCTAATTAACTGAGCCTCTGTAACTGAGTGCTAAGGTCAATGCAGTAGAGGTAGAGAATATCATCAGTTACTCAAAGTGCTTTCTGTATGACAGGCACTGTGCTAAACACTTTATGTGAGTTATTTAATCTTCAGAACAAGGTGGGTTTTATCTACATTTTACAGGAAAGGAAACCGATTAATATTCTCAAGGTCACATAGTAATGACTAAACCACATATGTAGAGTGTTGTATGAAATGCATAGATGATCTGGAAGATTACTTCTGGGAAATGGGAGTGGTAAAGAAGAGCTTTCAATTTTTACTCATTTCTATATTGTATGAATTTTTAATATAAGGTATAGTATTTGGATAATTTTGAAAAATATTTTCTCAGAAATAGGAAAAGAAAGAAAATTTGAGGGGCACCTGGGTGGCTCAGTGGGTTAAAGCCTCTGCCATCGGCTCAGGTCATGATCCCAGGGTCCTGGGATCAAGCCCCTCATCAGGCTCTCTGCTCAGTAGGGAGCTTGCTTCCTCCTCTCTCTGCCTGCCTCTCTGCCTACTTGTCATCTCTGTCTGTCAAATAATAAATAAATCTTAAAAAAAAAAAAAGAATGAAAGAAAATTTGATGTTTCTTGGCCCTTAGTATAAAATGTCCTAAAGGATTTTCCTCAGAATTTAAAGGTGAATTATGGCTCCAAAGTAGTGGAAACTACCCTTTAGCATCGTTCACATAAAATTTGTAGAACTTAAAGTTGTCTGACATGGGATGGGTAGCCTAAAAACCAAGATTTCCCTAAGTAGCTTATAAGATAATTTTGATGGCATTCTTAACTTTTCTTTTTCTTTCTTTTTTTTAACTATATTTTCCTTTTCCTCCTTTTGTTTATTTTTAACATCTGTAGGTACTATT
>ML103582.1:0-19988 GCA_003697995.1 Taxidea taxus jeffersonii
AATTTCAAAGTGATCATAACAAACTACTTTTAGTTCTCGAAGCATGCCTGATGTTTTTTTGTTTTGGTCCCTCAGTTTTTATTTTTATTTATTTTTGGTTCCTTAATTTTTAATTCCTTAATTTTTTTTTTAAAGATTTTATTCATTTATTTGTCAGAGAGAGAGAGAGAGCAAACGAACACAGGCAGAGGGAGAAGCAGACTCCCTGCCGAGCAAGGAGCCCGATGTGGGACTCGATCCCAGGACGCTGGGATCATGACCTGAGCCGAAGGCAGCTGCTTAACCAACTGAGCCACCCAGGCGTCCCTAATTCCTTAATTTTTTAAAAAATATTTTTATTTATTTGAGAGAGAGAGAGACTGAAAGCACAGGCAGGAGGAGCAGTGGAGAGAGGGAGAAGCAGGCTCCCTGCTGAGCAGGCACCCAATGTGGGAGTCATTCCCAGGACCCTGGGACCATGACCTGAGCAGAAGGCAGACGCCCAGCCAACTGAGGCATCCAGGTGCCCCAAATCAGCACAACTTTGGAAAAACTGATTGTTCTCTCCTTTAAGCCACTACTTTATTTATCTTAGTCCTTCTGAGTGCAAGAAGGGGCACACTTGGGCCAGAAAGTCAAATTCCATCGATTCCATTTATTTGTTTTTTGTTTAGGTAATGACCCAGGAACAAAGAATGGTTTTTCAATTTTATTTTATTTTCACATTATTTTTTAATGTCAGGTGTCACATGCTTTACCGACTGAGTCAGCCAGGTGCCCCTGGTTTTTCAGTTTTAGATTGTTGCCTTTTAAGCCTTTTGGTCAGTGAAGCCTAAAATATATACTGTATGGCCCCTTAAGAAAAAGTTTGCTGACCCCCGCATTTGTCATATAAGGTATAAGTAATGTTTTTCATGTCTCTCATACTAGACTTAGCTTTTTCTCTTTTTAAGTGGGCTCCTTGCCCAACAAGGGGCTTGAACTCACAACCCCGAGATTGAGAGTTGCATGCTCTACTGACTAAGCCAGCTAGGCACCCCCTATACTGAGCTTTTTAAGGTTAAGAACCGAATTTTGTTTATCTTTCTGTCCCTGTTGTCTAGGAAAATATTTGGTATATGGTAAGGATTTAGTGACTGCTGTTGGAATGAATGAGTAGTATGGCACAAAGTGATATTTTAAACTGTAATTTAATTACTTTTAATGTACTATAATATCTCTTGCTTTTTTTTTTTGCTTTATCTAACTAGTTATATTTTGTTTATAAGAATGAATTATGTAGATTTCAGAATTTCCTTATACCTTGAAAGAGACTTGCAGAACATACTTATGGAACATCTTTTTGACAGAGAAAAATCAGCGTATAAATGAAGTAAGATTTATTGAGTAATTGTATAGCATGTTAGAAACAAAAGCAGAGTTCCTTCTTTTGATTGTATAGTTCTTTCTGTAGAAAAGACAGGAGTACAGTTGAGTATAGTGGGGCTACCATGCCTGACCACTTTTTTCCACTCTGCAGTGATTGCATTATCTTACCCTGTGCTAGGCTGGCCAGATACGCGTCCTTCCTCAAAAAGATGAAAATATGCGACGACATGGATGGAACTAGAGCGTATTATGCTTAGCGAAATAAATCAACTGGAGAAAGACAACTATCACACGATCTCCCTGATATGAGGAAGTGGAGATGCAACAGGGGTGGGGGTTAAGGTGGCAGGAAAAGAAAAAATGAAACAAGATGGGATCGGGAGGGAGACAAACCAAAAGAGACTCTTAATGTCATAAAACAAACTGAGGGGGGTTGGGGGGGAGAAGGGTTGGGAGAGGGTGGTGGGGTTACATTATATGTTTAAATAAAAAAGCTTAAAGAAAAAAAAAGATGAAAATAGGGGCGCCTGGGTGGCTCAGTGGGTTAAGCCTCTGCCTCCGGCTCGGGTCATGATCTCAGGGTCCTGGGATCGAGTCCTGCATCGGGCTCTCTGCTCAGCAGGGAGCCTGCTTCCTCCTCTCTCTCTGCCTGCCTCTCTGCCTACCTGTGATCTCTGTCTGTCAAATAAATAAAATCTTTAAAAAAAAAAAGATGAAAATAATTTGTTGTATATGCACATGTACGAACATGCACAAGTATAGCAAAATTTGGTCCTGCCCTTCCAGAAATATCTAGTATGCAGTGAGAGGCAAGATGGGATGCTACAGGGATGGCATATAGTTTTTGATGCCTCCTCCTGTGGATTCTGGATAATTCTGAGAACATGCCTGAGGTCACTGAATACTGCTCTTGTTACCAGACTGGTGTTTATGCTACATACTTACCTTGAGGCAAAGAGGCACAGTATGATAACCTTACCAATTTAGATATTTCCAACAGTTACTTTTAGGCAAGTTGTTTTATTCTTTAGGAGTCTGAGTTTCCTTGTTTGGAAAATGGGCCCATTAATATCTTCCTCACACACTTGTTAGGATTAAATATAGGGTAATGCATGCAAAGTACCTGCCTAGTGCTGCACAGATACTAGGTGCTTAATAAATGTTCACTCTCAGGTAGGGATACTTTTAAACTAAGAATGGTTGCATCATGGCCTTGAGTCTCATCTTTTAGGGCTAATATAGGAGGCAGTGTGCAGAAAGAAAAAGAAAGGTCTCTTGAATTTACAGCTGGTTTTAGGTATAGATAATTTGGAAATTCATTACTTAACAAAACAACTTTAAAATATACCAGTGTCTGTTTGGCTTTATTCTCTACTTTAGTAATGCTGCTTTACTTAAAGGTTAACAGTTCACCTTGGCTTATTTTTACTCTCTTTCTTCTTTGACATTTATGGCATTGTTAACCACCAACTTAGTTCATCCCTTGGCTTTAGTGAAAACAGCACTTGTTTTCTTTTTTTTTTTTTTAAGATTTATTTCAGTTCAGACTCCCTGCTGAGCATGGAGCCCACCTTGGGGCTGGATCTGCAGCCCTGAGATCACGACCTGAGCCACAATCAAGAGTCACATGCTCAACTGACTGAGCCACCCAGGTGTCCTGAAAGCAGCACTTCCTATACAATGAATTTCCCTCCTTTTTGGCACAGGGGGGTGGTGGGTGGTGGTGGTGGTGGTATCCTTTTTATAAAAGTGACTGACTGGGGCGCCTGGGTGGCTCAGTGGGTTAAAGCCTCTGCCTTCAGCTCAGGTCATGATCTCAGGGTCCTGGGATCGAGCCCTGCATCGGGCTCTCTGCTCAGCAAGGAACCTGCTTCCCCCTCTCTCTGCCTGCCTCTCTGCCTACTTGTGATCTCTCTCTCTCTTTGTGTCACATAAATAAATAAAATCTTTAAAAAAAAAGTGACAGACTTTGTGGTGCCTGGGTGGCTCAGTCGGTCAAGTCTGACTCTTGATCTTAGCCCAGGTCTTGCCTTGGGCTCCACGCTGGGTATGGAACCTACATTAAAAAAAGTGACAAACTTTTATGTTTAACCATTGATTATTGATTCAATTAGTAGTTAATGTTTGGCTGAAAAGAATGAAAGGTTTCTGGGAGGTAATAATTTCCCTGTGTATAACACTAATCAAGAGTAAGTGAAAAGTACTTAATAGCAATATTAATTGGTACCATCTTTTTTAGAAGATCATTTAGCAGTAGCTCTGCAGGGTTCATTTTGTATAACCTGGAGCACAGTAATTGTGTGTCTAGCAATCTCTCACAGTAACAATAGCATGAACTGTAAAAATGTATGCAATAAGATGTTAACTGAAGCATTATGTGTTTTCTTTTTTTTATTAAAAGATTTTATTTATTTATTTGACAGAGAAAGTATACAATTGGGGAGCGGCAGGCAGAGGGAGAGGAAGAAGCTGGCTCCTGGCTGACCAAGGAGCTTGATGTAGGACTTGATCCTGGGACCCTGGGATAATGACCTGAGCTGAAGGCAGTTGCTTAACCCACTGAACCACCCAGGCATCCCTGAAGCATCACTTGTAAGAGCAAAAGTGGGAAACAACCAAAGTGCTTGTCAGAGGAAAAATAGTGAAATTATGATTTTCCTTTACTATTCATCCATTTAAGAAAATGAACTAGGCTATATATGTACATTGAGCTAAAAAAAAGTAAGAAATATTAAGTGTAGAGCATTATTTCATTTTTGTTTTAAAAAAGAATGTATATGTGAAATTTGTATAAGCATGGGAGAAAACACATGAATCGTACTAGTGGCTTCCTTTGGAATTGGATTTAGAGAGACACTGGAGCTTTCACTTCTTACTAGATGTATTTTGAAAAAAGATGAATTATGGGTCTTACATTCTTTTTGTGTATTTTTCTCTGATATTTTGAATAAAGCAATCTGAAGAAAAAAATTAATAGAAGATATAGATCCAACAAGCTATTTTAAGTTGATTTTTAATTTAACAAAGATGTCCTTTAGAATTGTATGCACATACTAATGTGTGTGTGTGTATATATGTGTGTATTTACATATACATGCGCAAACACATGTATAGAATGAGTACAATTGAATATTCAGTGAAGCTACAAGGTGCATTGTATTGGCATGTATTTTAAAGTGCAGAACACAGGGTGGCTCAATTAGGTAAGCGTCTGCCTTCAACTTAGGTCATGATCCTGGGATTGAGCCCTGCATCGGGCTCCCTGCTCAGTGGAGAGCCTGCTTCTCCCTCTCCCTGCCACTCTGCCTTCTTGTGTGCACTGTCTCTCTCTCTCTGTCAAATAAATAAATTAATTAAAAATAAAGTGCAGAACACAAAGTTTTTTTTTCATGTGTTACAATATGCAATAATAGTTCTTAAGTTCTTCAAGAACTGATGGGTTTTTTCTGGAAGTGTACGGATAGTTTTCTAGTGTTGCAGATATGTCTAAGGGTTTCTTCAATGCAGGTTATAGCTTGTTCATGTCTCTGAGTTAGTTTAAATTTTATGGTAATTAGCCAACTGCATGACCTTTGAAACTGAGAAAAAAAAGTACTGGAGAGCAATGAAACTCTCAGTACAACTGCTCCAGGTTTGGACTGTGAATTGGAATTCCCTTCCAGTGACCAAGTCTGGGATTAGAGTGGGGTGCTGTTAAAAAACCTGTGTGGTTAGTTGTTTATGACTTCTGAGTTTTATGTTTCAGAGGATAAATTCATTTTAGAAGGATCTTCTTGACACAGAAATACATAGCTGTGTATGTGTGCTCCTAATTTTGTTTCATCTGGATGATTTTTGAAGAATTTAATGACTTGCTGTTCTTTTTCAGGTATAGAAATTTAAGCTCTTTACGTAACGAAGGAAAAGTCCTATTCCAAATTTAAGAATCAATATATCTGGTTGTATCAGGTTTGGAAATTTAACTTCCTTTCAGTGTCATTGGCAATTTTAGATCCCAGGGACTTGTCAGTTTATAAGTTAGCTAGGACTCTATTTACCTTTGTCAGCACCCCTCCCCGCCCCAGGCCTGCAGAATAGCAATCATTTGCTTTGTGTTACCTCTCTGCCTACGGAAGGAAAACGAGATGCCTAGAAACTGTGAATTTTGTTTTTTGGGGCCTGGTTAGTTTTGTGTAACGGATAACAGTAAGTTCTTAAATTTTCTTTCTTTTTTTTTTTTTTAAAGATTTTATTTATTTATTTGATAGACAGAGATCACAAGGAGGCAGAGAGGCAGAGAGAAAAAGGAGGAAACAGGCTGTCCGCAGAGCAGAGAGCCCGATGCGGGGCTCGATCCCACGACCCTGGGATCATGACCCGAGCCGAAGGCAGCGGCTTTAACCCGCTGAGCCACCAGGCGCCCCAAGTTCTTAAAATTTCTATGAGAACTCTCGGGTTTTAATTTTAGGATTAATAATAGCAAACTCGTGGGGCGAGCTTACTTTTTGAGACTGGAAGCTTCCTGCAGCTTTGGACAGTTTCTTCATTGTTTTTTTTTTTTTTTTCATTCTTCTTTTTCATGAGACCATGGCATTCACGACTGGGTTGAGAAATTGAACTACTCAGAATCTAACTATGAATGTTTAATGAGAGACACCCAGTTTAAAAGAACAATTAGCCTCTAAGATATTATTTATAACTATTGGTATATTAATAGCTCTATAAAAGTTTCCCATATTCCAGAGTTCCTGAGGGGAATGAATG
The DNA here is from genome assembly GCA_003697995.1 of Taxidea taxus jeffersonii. Lineage (NCBI taxonomy): Eukaryota > Metazoa > Chordata > Mammalia > Carnivora > Mustelidae > Taxidea > Taxidea taxus. The sequence goes on from ML103582.1 coordinate 6,091, forward strand.
GTCTGGGTAACCTACCAGGCTTTTCCATCTCTCATGATTCATTTTACCTTATTGAAAAATTATCTTAAACAGAAGGAAATGAATAGGCCTGGTGGAACCAGATTCCAAACAGTGCTGGTTCAGCAGGAAGGGAGTGATTTGTCCATCAGTGCTTGTGGAGGCTGGGAAGGTCCAGGCAGCAGACTAGCCAACTCCTATGCAGGTAGTAATGCCAGCCGGCAATAAGTGCTGCCTACCCGTACCCCCCACCCCCGCCGCCATCTCCAAGCAGGTGACAACTTATTTTTCTAGGGATTCCATTTAGCTACAAATTTAAAGTTTATCAGTAGTGTTTTCAAAACATGAAGTATTTTGAGGACCAGAGTCTTTTATTTGTTTTGAAATCTGTAGTCCAAAGCACTTTATGTAATATGTGTATTAATAATAGCTTCTGTTCATTGAAGTAGCTCTTTTGTGCCAAGTGCTGTGCTAGGTGCTTTACCTATATTCTGCAAAAACCCTGCAAAGTAGTTATTGTTACTTTCATTTACATGTGAGGATTACACGCTGACCTTTTTTTTTTTTTAAAGATTTTATTTATTTATTTGACAGAGAGAGACATAGCGAGAGAGGGAATACAGCAGAGGGAGTGGGAGAGGGAGAAGCAGGCTTCCCGAGGGGCAGGGAGCCCGATGTGGGACTTGATCCTAGGACTCTGGGACTCTGGGATCATGACCCAAGCCGAAGGCAGATGCTTTACAACTGAGCCACCCAGGTGCCCCCTACACACTGACCTTTTATCAAACTTCTTTTCTGTCAGCTTTTGCATTTTCCTTTCCTTTATCTCTTTTTTTTTGAAAATAGCATCTGTTTTGAGATATAAGTCACATATACCGTAAAATTCACACTTTTAAACAAAGTGTATAATTTCATTGTATTTATTATATTTACAGAGTTGCAACAATCACCACTACTTAAATTTAGAATATTTTCATCATCCTGTGAAGAAACTCCAAACCCATTATCAGTAACTCCCCATTTCTCTCTCCTCCAACCCTCAGCAACCACTAAATTACTTTCTGTCTCTGTGGATTTGCTTATTCTGGATTTTTTCATAGAAATGAAATCATACAATAAATATGTGGTTTTTCTTTTTATTTTTAAAGAGTTTATTTATTTGAAGAGAGAGAGATCAAAAGTAGGCAGAGAGGCAGGGAGAAGCAGGCTCCCTGCTGAGCAGAAAGCCTGAGTCGGGGCTTGATCCCAGGACCCTGAGACCATGACCTGAGCCAAAGGCAGAGGCTTAACCCTCTGAGCCACCCAGGTGCCTCAACTGTGGTCTTTTGTGACTTCTTTTACTTAGCCTTTTTTTTTTTTTTAAGATTTTATTTATTTATTTGACAGAGATCTCAAGTAGGCAGAGAGGCAGGCAGAGAGAGAGGGGGAAGCAGGCTTCCCAGTAAGCAGAGAGCCTGATGCGGGGCTTGATCCCAGGACCCTGGGACTATGACCCGAGCCGAAGGCAGAGGCTTAACCCACTGAGCCACCCAGGTGCCCCTTACTTAGCCTTTTCAAGTATCAGTCAAATGTTACATCAGAATAGTTGACTCAAAAGAATAAAGCAATAATAATGTAATTTTTAAAATTATTGTTGACTAATAGGATATCTTGAATATGTGAATCTACCACGTGACAGATTCTTAACCATAGTGCATTTTAAGAGCAAAAGCTATTTAAGTTTGAGTCATGGTTGATGGAAGTCAGCTGAAATTGTATGACATTTTTCTTTGATTGCTGTCTGTGCTTTAACAGTTTCTGATACTTCTGAGATGAGTTCATTTACTTTTTATTTGAATTTGAGTAAAATTTTTTCATAATTTTCCTCACATTGAGCAATACATACTGACTGTAGAAAAGTAAAAAATCATAGATAAGCAGAAACAATTAGAGAAATTTCCCATCTACCACAGAGATAACCATTGTTAATTTTTTGATATATATAGTCCTTATATGTATGGAGGTGTATATGTGTTTGGAAGGACTAAATATAATTCTATATCTGTTTTCCTTTTTTTCTTTGTCAAGTGTATTGTTTTGTAATTTAATCTGTTCTTTACATTTTAGTAAATAAATTTTCTCTACTTTTTTTTTTTTTTGTCAGAGAGAGAGAGAGCGAGCACAGGCAGACAGAGTGGTAGGCAGAGGCAGAGGGAGAAGCAGGCTCCCTGCCGAGCAAGGAGCCCGATGTGGGACTCGATCCCAGGACGCTGGGATCATGACCTGAGCCGAAGGCAGCCGCTTAACCAACTGAGCCACCCAGGCGTCCCAACATGTGTTCATTTATTAAAAAAAAAGGTAGAGGGACGCCTGGGTGGCTCAGTTGGTTAAGCGGCTGCCTTCGGCTCAGGTCATGATCCCAGCGTCCTGGGATCGAGTCCCACATCGGGCTCCTTGCTCGGCAGGGAGCCTGCTTCTCCCTCTGCCTCTGCCTACCACTCTGTCTGCCTGTGCTCGCTCTCGCTCTCTTTCTCTCTCTCTCTCTCTCTCTGACAAATAAATAAATAAAATCTTTAAAAAAAAATAAATGAACACATGTCAAGGAATTTTTACAACCTATTCAAAAGAGAATCCAAACATCTGATACTAATACAGGCAATCAGGAATGCTGAAATGAATTTAGTAGTAGTAGCAGATGTAAAGCTGGTGTTTTTTTAGAGGTGGGGGAGAGTCAGGTAGATAGTAGTAATTACATTTCTTCTGGACAGAACTCATATGCATTGTTATGGATCTTCTACAGCTTATTGTAAAATAGCTCGGGCAGTGACAGTGAAAGGCCCAAACTCCCATGGAATCAGATAACCTTAAAGAGTATAATCCTGAAAGAGTATGCCTATATTCTATTAAAAGTGTGCCTAGTAATTTTTTTTACAGAATAATTTTTATTTTTATTATTTTTAAAATATTTTATTTATTTATTTGACAGACAGAGATCACAAGTAGGCAGAGAGGCAGGCAGAGAGAGAGGAAGGGCAGCAGGCTCCCTGCTGAGCAGAGAGCCTGATGTGGGGCTTGATCCCAGGACCCTGGGATCATGACCTGAGCCGAAGGCAGAGGCTTTAACCAACTGAGCCACCCAGGCGCCCCATACAGAATAATTTTTAATAATTGCATGCTATGGGATGCCTGGGTGGCTCAGTTGGTTAAGCGGCTGCCTTCGGCTCAGGTCATGATCCCAGCGTCCTGGGATCGAGTCCCACATCAGGCTCCTTGCTCGGCGGGGAGCCTGCTTCTCCCTCTGCCTCTGCCTGCCTCTCTGTCTGCCTGTGCTCTCTCTCTCTCTCTCTAACAAATAAATAAATAAAATCTTTAAAAAATAAAAAAAAATAATTGCATGCTATTTCTTAGTGTGCTTGTAATACATATTTAAAAATATTTTTTTTTTAAGATTTTATTTATTTATGTCAGAGAGCGAGCATAGGCAGAGAGGCAGGCAGAGGCAGAGGGAGAAGCAGGCTCCCCGCCGAGCAAGGAGCCCGATGCGGGACTCGATCCCAGGACGCTGGGATCATGACCTGAGCAGAAGGCAGCTGCTTAACCAACTGAGCCACCCAGGCATCCCGTAATATTACATATTTAACCTTTCCCCCATTCTTGAACATTTAGGCTATTTCTGTTCTTTAACTTTATTATTTTATTTTTTAAAATATTTATTTCTTTATTTGAGAGAGAGAGAATGCACAGGGGGAGGGAGAGAATCTCTAGCAGACTCCATGCTGAGCGTGGAGCCCAGTCTGGGGTTCTATCCTATGACCTGAGATCATGACCTGAGCCGAAACCAAGAGTCAGATGCTTAACCAACTGAGCTACCTGGGCACCCTGTTTTTCAACTTTATAATAAACAATGCACCTTAAGCACTGTGTATTTTCTTAATATTTCTTTGAAATTGATTCCTGTGCCCTGCCATCTGCTTCTTTAGACCTACAATAGCACTGTGGGTCCTGAAATAAGCTGTGTATTTTTTATCTCTGTTCTTGTATGTAATTTACTCCTTTTGGTATTCTCATCTTTGAAGTCAAAGTTTAGGTGACTCTTTTTTTTTTTCTTTTTTTTTTTTAAGATTTATTTTAGAGAGAGAGAGTGCATGCACACGAGACAGAGCATGTATACAGGTGCAGGCTCATGCATGAGTAGGGGGAGGAGCAGAGGGAGAGAATCTTCAGACAGAGCCACCTGCCCCCTCAACCAAGTGTGGAGCCCAGTGGAGGCTCCATCTCCTGACCCTGAGATCATGACCTGAACTGAAACTAAGGGTTGGCCACTTAACCAGCCGAGCCACCCAGGTGCCCTAAGGTGACTCCTTTTCTTATGATTTATTCCTCAGGCCTGGGTTCTAGGTACCTTGCAGATGCTCCCCTCTTAGTTCCTTTTCTCAGCTTTCTCATAGCACTTTCACACTTTTTTGTCTGTTACTTTTCTGCCTCTTCCATTAGACTTTGAACTCTGGACTAAGAGCTCATTATGGGCAGTGGTGGCATCTTCTATGTCTCCACATTGAAACATTGCCTGGCATGTGATGGATTTCTTTCTGTTTTTATACAAGTGTTTTTTCCATCCTCACTTTGGGAATCTTTTTCTACCTTCTATGTGTTTGTATAGCACTTACGTCTATATTACTTGGGACCGTATACTACTTGGTATTATAGTTCAGTGCCGAGTAAATCTTCGTCATAGACTGTCATTTCTTTTTTTTTTTTTTTAAGATTATTTATTTATTTATTTGACAGACAGAGATCACAAGTAGGCAGAGAGGCAGGCAGAGAGAGAGGAGAAAGCAGGCTCCCCACTGAAGCAGAGAGCCCGATGTGGGCCCAGGACACTGGGATCAGGGTCATTTCTTAAGGCAGGGCTGAAGTCTCACTTTCTTTGTAACTCTGGAAGAACCTAGGGCAGTATCTTGTAAGCAGCCATAAATGTTTCCATTGAATTGATTCATATGCCCTAGAGGGCCTGTGTTATTCATTATGCCTCTCTTCCCACTCATCTGCCTCTTACTACTTGTTTGCATGCATCTCACCTATGCCTTTTTCTTTTTACAATTTTTTGTGTTGCCTGGTCAAAAATACACGGCATACAGTTTACCATCTTAACCATTTTAAGTGAACAGTTCAGTAGTGTTAGGTGTATTCACATTACTGTGAAACGAATCTCCAGAACTTTTTTATCTTGCAAATCTAAGACTCTGTACCTGTCAAGCAGTTTCCCTTTTCTCCCTGGCCCTGGTTACCAGGGACTGGTAAACAGTATTCTACTTTCTGTCTTTATGAATTTGACTGCTACAGATATGTCATGTAGTGGAATCATATAGCATTTGTTTTTTCTTTTGGAGATTTTATTTATTTATTTATTTGAGAGAGAGAGAGAGGGAGAATGGGTATGCATGTGCATGAGTGGGGACACAGACGGAGAGGGAGAGTCCCAAGCAGACTCCCCTCTGAGTGCAGAGCCCAGTGTGGGATTCAGTCTCATGACCCCGAGATCATGACCTGGGCCAAAATCAAGAGTCGGATGCCCAACTGACTGAGCCACCCAGGAGCCCCGTATTTGTCTTTTTTAACTGGCTTATTTGACTTGGCATAATTTCATCCATGTTGTAGCATGTGATAGGACTTCCTTTTTTTTAAGGCTGAATAATACTCCATTTATGCATATACTAAATCTTCTTTATCCATCATGCCTCAGTAGACACTTAGGTTGCTTTCTGCGTCTTGGCCATTGTGGCATAATGATGCTAGCAGCACGGTGTGCAGGCATCTCTTCTTGACTCTGCTTTCAGTTCTTGTATTTTATTTTATTTTTAATTGGACAGATAGAGATCACAAGTAGGCAGAGAGGTAGGCAGAGAGAGAGGAGGAAGCAGGCTCCCACTGAGCAGAGAGCGCAGTGCGGGGCTCCATCCCAGGACCCTGGGATCATGACCCGAGCCGAAGGCAGAGGCTTTAACCCACTGAGCTACCCAGCCGCCCCTCAGTTCTTTTCAGTAGATACCCAGAAGTGCTATTTTGTTTGTTTGATAGCAGCCATCCTAAGGAGGTTGAGGTGATACCTCCTTGTTTCTGATTTGCAATTCCCTGCTGATTGGTGATATTGAGTATCTTTTCATATGTTTGTTGGCTATTTATGTATCATCTTTTTTTTAAAAGATTTTATTTATTTATTTGACAAATAGAGATCACAAGTAGGCAGAGAGGCCGACAGAGAAAGAGGGGGAAGCAGGCTCCCAGCTGAGCAGAGAGCCCGATGTGGGGCTCGATCCCTCAACCTTGAGATCATGACCTGAGCCGAAGGCAGAGGCTTTAACCCACTGAGCCACCCAGGTGCCCCTATTTATGTATCATCTTTAGAGAAATGTCTATTCAATCCTCTGTCCATTTTTTGATTGATATTTTTGTTGTTGAGTTGTAAGGGTTCTTTATATAGTCTGGATATTAACTCCTTATCTGACATATGATTAGTAAATATTTTTCAAATTTTAGCCTTACTGATATAATTGACATAAAATTGTAAGATATTTAATGTGTACCTCATGGTGATTTTTTTTTTCAAGATTTTATTTATTTATTTAACAGAGAGAGAGAGAGAAAGCACAAGCAAGCAGGCAAAGAGGCAGGCAGAGGGAGAGGGGGAAGCAGGCTCCCTGCCAAGCAGAGAGCCCGATGCAGGGCTCGATCCCAGGACTCTGAGATCATGACCTGAGCTGAAGGTAGAGGCTTAACCCACTGAGTCACCCAGGTGCCCCTCATGATGGTTTGATATATATATATGATGTGGCAAGATTCACCCTGTCTAGTTAATTAACACATCTATCATGTCACATATTTTTATTCATATACTTTTTGTGTATGAGAACATTTAAGTTCTATATTCTTAGCTAATTTCAGTTGTACAATAACGGTGTTAATCAACTCCAGTCACCATATTATGCATTAGATATTCAGACCTTGTTCATCTTACAACTGAAAGTTTGTACCCTTTTCACCAACCCTTCCTATTTTTCCCACCCATCAGTCCCAGCAACCACTTTTCTGCTCTGTTTCTATGAGTTTGACTTTTTTTTTTCTTCTTAAGATTCTACACATGGTATTTTTCAGTATTTGTTCTGGCTTATTTCACTTAGCATAATATCCTCAGTGTCTGTCCGTGTTGTCTCAAATGGAGATTTACAAATATTTTCTCCTGTTTTGTAGGTTGCCTTTTTACTCTTTTTTAAAAAAAATATTTTATTTATTTATTTGACAGAGGGAGAGAGAGAGGGATCACAAGTAGGCAGAGAGAGAGAGGGGAGCAGGCTTGCCGCTGAGCAGAGAGCCTGATGCAGGGCTCGATCCCAGGACCCTGCGATCACGACCCTAGCCGAAGGCAGAGGCTGAACCCACTGAGTCACCCCGGCGCCCCGCCTTTTTACTCTTGATTGTGTCCTTTGATGCACAGAAGTTCTAAAATTTAATATAATGTGTTTTTGCTTTTGTTTCTTATGCTTTTGGTGTCATAGGCAAGAAATTATTTCCCATTGTCATGTCATAAAACTTTTCCCCATATTTTCTAAGAGTTTACAGTTTCAGACCTTAAGGTTTAGGTCTTTAATCCATTTGAATTAATTTTTTCATATGGTGTAAGATAAGCGTCCAACTTCATTCTTTTTCAAGCAGATACCCAGTTTTCCTGGCACCATTTGTTGAATAAACTGCCCTTTCTCCATTGAGTGGTCTTGGCACCTTCTCACCCAACCTGTTTTTTAAATTGTCATTTTATTTGTGTGATCATTTGATTAAATCTCTTTCCCACTATATTGAAGTATCAAAGATTGTATCTGTTTCGTTGACCACTGAGCACCTAGCACAGTGCCTGGCACTTCGTATAGAGGCTCAGTATTCATTTATTGAATAAATGCATTAAGCAATCCTGAATGTAGCAAGAGACTATGTATTGCAGAGCAGTTTGAGAATCATTGCCGGGATGTTGTAAGGTAGGAATAAATTATATATCTAATGGCATTTTTTGTTTCATCTAAATGGGAATGTTATTCTAGTAGTTAATATGAAGTCTTTTTAAAAATTTCCTTAAAAGAGGGACGCCTGGGTGGCTCAGTTGGTTAAGCGGCTGCCTTCGGCTCAGGTCATGATCCCAGCATCCTGGGATGGAGTCCCACATCGGGCTCCTTGCTCGGCAGGGAGCCTGCTTCTCCCTCTGCCTCTGCCTGCCTCTCTGTCTGCCTGTGCTCGCTCTCTCTCTCTCTCTCTCTAACAAATAAATAAATAAATAAATAATCTTAAAAAAATTTTTTTTTCCTTAAAAGAAGGCCTTGGCTCATTTTTGTTATCCTTTATCCTTTAATTTTTATTGAAATTTTATTTTATTTTATTTTATTTTTTTTTAAGATTTTATTTATTTATTAGAGAGAGATCGAGCACAGGCAGACAGAGAGGCAGGCAGAGGCAGAGGAAGAAGCAGGCTCCCTGCCGAGCAAGGAGCCCGATGTGGGACTCGATCCCAGGACGCTGGGATCATGACCTGAGCCGAAGGCAGCCGCTTAACCAACTGAGCCACCCAGGCGTCCCTGAAATTTTATTTTTATTGAAGTTTTACATGCACACGTTTTAAGGAGTTAAATAATTTGTTAAGGAGTTAAATAATTGATAAGATTTCACCACAAACAGTAGTCCTCTGCTCACCTCTTCTACTGAATTTCTTTCTCCCTGGAGATAACCTCTTTTAATGGATTCTTTTAGGTTTTACCTTCATGTCTTCAAATAACATGCATACATTACTTCCTGATTTTCACGGTTTTTTTGCATTATTGGCTTTTTCCCTTAGCCACCCATCTGTACTTCCCATACCACATTCCTCTCCATATAGTCATGGCATAATTTTGGTTAAATGTTAGATCGATATTTAGTATTTACACTATGATGACTATGCAGATGCTATTGACAGCTAAATTATGTTGTATACCATGATTATTTCTTTGCTCTCCTGCTTAAATTTGGTTTCTTCTGGAGTTGGGGTTTTTTTTTTTTGGGAGTTGTTAGTTCTTTAATTTACTAATTTTCTATATATTTATCACTGGTATGTCTTCATACTCTCTCAGTTGCATGAATCTCACCTCCGTATGGTCATTCACGTTAAGTGTTCTATCAGTCTTGCTTTCTTGAACAAAGTCTATCCTGGAGTCTTCTGACCCACTCTGGTTTACTTAAAAAAAAATTTTTTTTTTTTTAAAGATTTTATTTACTTATTTGACAGAGAGATCACAAGTAGGCAGAGAGGCAGGCAGAGAGAGAGGAGGAAGCAGGCTCCCTGCTGAGCAGAGATCCCAATGCGGGGCTTGGTCTAGGGCCATACCACCCTGAACGCGCCCGATCTCGTCTGATCTCGGAAGCTAAGCAGGGTCGGGCCTGGTTAGTACTTGGATGGGAGACCGATGCGGGGCTTGATCCCCGGACCCTGGGACCATGACCTGAGCCGAAGGCAGAGGTCTTAACCCACTGAGCCACCCAGGCGCCCCTATTTAAAAAAATTTTTTAAAGTAAATTCTGTGTCCAGCATGGGGCTCAAATTCACGCCCTTGAGGTTAGGAGGCGTAGGTTCTGCTGACTGAGCCAGCCAGGCGCCCCAAACCCTGTCTGGTTTTGACGGGTTGATCTCTGCGTCTTTGGCACAACTCTAGAAGGGGCTGTCCTCTAGTTTCCTAGGGATTGCTTTTGCTTCGTTGGCTGCATTCTCTGTGCCCTGGGTCCTGGTTTTTACTGTTTGGGGTTACTCCCTCACCTTGGCTAAGTGCATGTCTGAAAGACGTCTCTATGTGTCTCTCATTTTTTTCAGTATAGGGTTTTGCCCTTAGCTGTGCCTGATGTTATCTGTTCTAGAGATGTTCTGTTTTACTCTCTTTAGAACATAAATCTGTGGTCTCTGGAAGGGTGAGGAGAGGGTATTCTGTTGGCTCTTTGGAGGGAGGGAGAAAGAATCTGGGAGTCTGACTTCTGGAATAGATGTTCAATGAATCTTCCTGTTTATAACCTACTTTCCCCCCATTTCCAGGGACTGGTCCAGCCCATTCTTGAGCCTTTTGTTTTTTCTTAGTGTGGATTGCCTAGCTCCCTCTTCGCCACTTAGACTCAGCATTTTTGAGACTGCTGAGTCATCCATCCACACGCTTTCCAAATATCAGAATTGTGTTGATGCTGTCTTCTCAGTCCTTTTTTTGTCTTTGTGGGTTAATGCTTAGATTTCTTTCCCCTTTTCTGCTCTTCAGTGAAGGATGTGAAGGAACAGAGGCTGTGCTGAGTGGAAGCTGCTGGGGCTGTCTTTCGGCTCTCCTCTTCCTTGTGACCTGGTTTTCTAGTCTATGTTTATCTACTTTGCCTCTCTGAATTCTGATTTTTACTTCATCTTGTTCCAGCCGCAGTCATCTTTAATACTTATTTTTTTCAGCTTATTGGACCTTTTATGTGTTGTTTCGTTTTACCCCACACTAATCTAGTACCTCATGTTCTCTATTTCTAGGTGCCTCTACTAAGCAGAGAAGCCTTCTCTCCTTTTTTTTTTTTAAATTTTATTTATTTATTTGACAGAGAGATAGATCACAAGTAGGCAGAGAGGCAGGCAGAGAGAAAGGGGTAAGCAGGCTCCCCGCTGAGCAGAGAGCCTGATGCATGGCTCGATCCCAGGACCCTGAGATCATGACCTGAGCCGAAGTCAGAGGCTTAACCCACTGAGCCACCCAGGTGCCCCTCTCACTTTGCTTATCAGTTTCTCTGCTTCCCGATATATAAAACACTGATCAAAGGATAGCTTCTAACCTGTGGTGTTTTTGTTTTGTTTTGTTTTGTTTTTGGCCTTGTTTTCATAGTTGTTCAAGAAACTTGTTTTTGTAGTTATTCAAGAAACCCTTCTAAACAACAGAAATTTGTTGTTCAAAACTACACACAAATCTTGAGAAATTAAATCTTTGTTGATTTAGCCCATGTCCTAATTTTGCTTCTCTTCCATTCTTGCTACCCTTTTCCTATGTTGTGTCTCTTTGACTTCTCATCTTTATACTAATTGCTTACCTACTGATATGTTTTCTTCTCTGCAGAGTTTTGCCCCTAGGAAGACAGGTATTGTCTTTCTAAGTAGAATAAGCTTAGGGAGTAAGAGAGAAAACATTATGTCAGGAGAACTGAGTTTAGTACCTTAGGTGATATTAGATATTTTGAGATTTTCTGAATGACTAAATATTGATTATCTATAAAACGGGGGTAATAATTTCTTCCAACTTTATAGGACTTGAAGAAGGAAATGAGATCGATTGAGCAGAAAGTGGAAATCTCTGAAATGATATGTAATTTATATGCCCTGCTTATCTTGCCCTTCTGCAGATGGTCCAGGCTGAGATGTGGGAGCTGATTTCCTGTGTGTGGTGTGTGGACACCAGTGTGATTGAGTATATCCTCGGGAAATGGCTGTGTCATGGGTGATCTCTGTGCTTTTGGGTAGAAGCCATCCCTCCCCTATCCTCTAAGTCTGGTGGATCTGAAGTACCGGCTCTTGCATTCTCCGTAGGGACACTGGTGTTCTTATAACAGTGGCAGGCCCTTCCTAGGCAGAAGCATCTGTAGGAACTGCATGGTGGTGTTTGACCCCTGCTGAACTATATGACTACTGGCTTGCTCCTGGGGAAGTACTCCCCGAAGGATCTGCTGGAGCTCTCGGTCGGTAACAGCAAGAATCTTGTTACCGTTACTGTGACCGCATCTCTGTGCATAGACTGCTTAGCCCTGGAGGAATTTAGGTTATAGAAAGTTTGTGATTCTTAGTAAATGGATTCTAGTATTCTTGTTCTGTCTCTTGAGGTTGGGCTTTGCCTCTCTGCCATGTAATTGGCACTACTGATTTGTTTAGGTAACCATCTCTTCAAGAACAAGGAAAACTTGGGCGCCTGGGTGGCTCAGTGGGTTAAAGCCTCTGCCTTCGACTCAGGTCATGATCTCAGGGTCCTGGGATCGAGTACCGCATCGGGCTCTCTGCTCAGTGGGGAGCCTGCTTCCTTCTCTCTCTCTGCCTACTTGTGATCTCCATCTGTCAAATAAATAAATAAAATCTTAAAAAAAAAATAAGGAAAACTAAGTACATAAGTGGTAGTGTTACAGATAGTAAAAGGTGAACTTCAACACAGCCCAGTGTAAATTGTCACAAATTTTGAGGTTTATTATAAATTTATATATGTTGTATGTAAATTATATAAATTAACCCAGTCTAGTTCAGAAACTTTTTAGATATTGCATTGTTTTGATCAATGTCCTTTACCCTTAGGGGTAATACAAATAATAGAAAAAAGGAAATAGTTCTAGATACAGCAGTGCTGCTTGAAGACATATATCCAGGTGATTTAAGTTTCTCTGCTCCTGCCAAGGGTAATAATTGAGAATCATACATTCCTATGTAAAGAACCTTAGGAATTTTCCATTCTAATGTTTTATATCTATGTGGAAATTGAGGTCCTGAGAGGTGAAGTGGTTTGCCCGAGGTCGCGCAGTAGGCAGCAGTGTGTTTCAGAGTGTTTCTGAGTTTCTGAGTGTTCTGAGTTACCATCGAGGAGCATCTCAAGAACAGTTCAGGAGCTTGCAGTCAGAGATGGAGAAGAAATATGCCTAACAGCCTTGGTTCTTTCCCATCCCTCACTAAATAACAGTGAAGGGGAAAAAATGAAAGCATTAACTCACAAGGACAAAACAAAACCAGGGAAGAGACAACAGCAACAAAATTTTGGAAACCGGAAAGCAGGTGGATGACTGGTAACTGACTAACTCAGCAGGGCCAAAAAAGCTTGAGTCTAAGTGGCAGTGGGGGACTAGGCGATTGAAAATCCAAAATCAGGAATGGGCTGGACCAGTTCCCCGTGAACATGGGGGAAAAGTAGGTTACAAATAGGAAGATTAATTAAATATCTATTTAAGACAAGTCAGACTCCCAGATTCTCTCGCCTTCCCTCCATGCAGCCAAAAGAATGCCCTTTCTTCACCCTACCAGAGACTGGTAGGGGTGCAGTACAAAGAAATCTAAAATGTATTATTTGCACTTGTAGAAGGGAAAGGTGTAGCATAAGTTAATCTGTCGTTCTTTGTGTACCTGTGTACAAGTGTAAGACTGGGTAAAAGGTAAAAAGAAAAATCCTACTCTCTACCCTTGGAGAATTTTCAGTATGAGATGGTCTTTCTCAAATTATATTCTAGTGACTGTTAATTTTAGGTTAGTATTACATCTCTAAAAGATTCAGTGGTTTAGTTTCCTCTTTTTGAGATTCACATGAAACAGTAGCACATTAAATGCTTGGCAATTTTCTGGCAAATAAACTGTTTTAACATTTTTATGGTTCAGTATTTCTGAACTTTATTCCATAGAGTAAAACTTTACAGAATAGCGACCTGTATAAGAGCATGTTCCCCCAAACTCCCATGTTAATTAGACTAATGGTAAATTATATTTAAAACATCAGCCGTTTCCCCCTTTTTACTCAATATAGATTGTTTAAGAAAAGTGAGACCCCCCAGATCCTTTTCTTTCCTCTTCCCGGCCAAGCCAATTAATAATGGTGAGTATTTGAGATTTTATTTTTGTTACCTTTTATTTTTTAAAATATTTATTTGACAGAGAGAGAGAGAGAAAGTGAGAGACAGTGAGAGAGAGAACACAAGCACGGGGAGTGGGAGAGGGAGAAGCAGGTTCCCTGCAGGGAGCCAGATGCAGGGCTCAATCCCAGGACCATGACCTGAGTCGAAGGCAACTGCTTCACCACTGAGCCACCCAGGCGCCCCTGTTGTTATCCTTTATTAACTATGCTTAGGAGCCATCATTTTGCGTCAGAGATATTTCAGGGTTT